>JAQMYG010000018.1:17651519-17671974 GCA_030014215.1 Clariallabes teugelsi
CGAATATGATTTTAAATGTAGTGAAGTACAATACTTTAAACAAAACATACTTAAGTAAAAGTAAAATTACAGATTTTTAAAACTACTTTAAAAAGTAGAAGTACAAAAAAAATCTACTCAATTACAGTAATGCGAGTAAATGTCATTCATTACTTTCCACCTCTGCACATTCGGGGTGATGCTGTTGTACTGAACATCAGCACGGCTGTGATATTGTATAAAAAGACTTGGATTTCAGTGGCTTTCATGTTAGATTGTAGCCCCTGTAAGGTAAAAGTGTTACTTCTAGCATTTACAAAATGGTTGGCACTGGAGACTCCTTCCAAGAGTTTCCTCACCATATCAATGATAGCACATCTTTTGTAAATCTTTTGAATTAACTATGTTTTGAATGGCAGTTGATTTCTGTTATTTTCTTAGATCTTGGTTTGGGGTTATGTGTCAAGAAAGAACTTCTAACTTTTTATGAGATGTTTTGTGTAGCATAATATGTACATATATGCATATGTATGCATACTGTATGTATAGTACTATGCAAAAGCCTTGAGTCACCCCCCATTTCTCCATATTTTGCCTTCAAAGAGAGAATTCTCTGTATTTTAATGTAGGCTTGAGGAATAGTTCTCCAGGGTTCCTGGAGGGCTTTTATGTTGAGTTTATTTAAAATTTTCTATTCAGTCCCTGTACTTGAGCAGTTTCAGAGGAAACTTTTTCGTTTGTTAAGCCACACAGCAACCTATGAATTATTCAGGTATATAAAAGGAGATGCAGATGATGACAGATGATCAGGCTGGTGATTAGTATACTGGTGATGCTGCATGCCGAGTAGTTGTAACAGACAAGAGGGGAAATGAGGTTGCTGTTGTTGTACATAAACAAACAGTTTTTTCCATTGAATCTTTATGCATTTGCAGCCTGTCACAGTAAAGTATTTGTTCTTTATGTCTTTTATTAAATCAACATCATTGAAAATAAGTTAAATATAATATGAAGATACAAGGAGTGGCTCAAGATCAAAGAACATATACTGTATATAACGTAGTTTGTCAAGTATTATAATTGCTAGCATGCAATACATACAATAACATCTTTAAATCTAAAACAACTTCCAAGCTAAATGAAATTATATTTAAGATTTTTAAATTTGATTTTTCTGAACTGTCCATACTGAAGCCTTGCTTTCAGAATGGTGACAGTTCCAGGTTGCACTGGACCCATGAGCATACATGTGAGTGTGTGTGAGGGTTGAGTGTGAATTTATGAATCTGTGTGTGACAGAAATATAAAAGTGTTGATGTCTTTGCAGCTTGTTCCCTGGCCTCATTCTGTAAAACACCCTCATGACGCACTCAGCGGTTAACAGTTCCCTGTACGTCCCCATTAAACAGAACTCCTTCATTAAAGTAAGAGCTGCACTTGCTCTCTCTCGCTCTCTCTCTCCCTCTCTCAGGACAAAAGCTTCCAACTACTCATTCAAGTCATGCAGTAAACAGTATTTAAGAGCTCGAAATGTCCAGTCCACATCCCTGCTAGAGCTAATCACATTTACACTTGACAAGACATTTCATATTTAGATCACATTCACCTCCCCAACCCAGTCCACTCGCACACCCAGACACTCCGACACACGTGGTTTCAATCAGATGTGTTGCGGTTTTGGGTCTCACAGCTATGGCCAAAGCCAGCTGCTCCAAAGCAAGAAAGCGAAGGCTATTTTTTCGTTAAAGTTAATTGCATGTTTAACTTTTTTCAGACAGCTTACTTTATATTCTGTTTAAAAACTATTAATGTGCACAATATGACAGTGTTTACTGTATACTTTCTCATCGAATCCTTGATATCATGTCCTAAAATTTTTTTTTTTTACATGAGGCCCATGAGTAAGTGTTGTATGTAAGTGTCAATAATTGGTGACTCAGGTGATAAATAATCTTCCGATACAGCAAGTTGATACAGCGGTCACTTGTTCGCCATGTAGAACTCTATCTACAGGTCCTGATCTGTAGCTTTCATCCTGGCTCTCATCTTAATTATATAAAAATTGACCTTTCGCTTGAATCATGTACATGTAAACAGAGCTGTTTTGTCAGATGAGCCAGCACCCTAAAACAATGTGTGCATGTGCAGAATGATTTAGCTACTTACCCACGCTTGTTTTGGTACACTTGTGTTTGTCAGACTTCCCCACGCCTTGCTGATATGAGGTTAAGTCAGGAAGGACATTGACGCTTCCTTTTCATGTGTAAAGTCGGCAAGAGGTTCAGTTTCTGTTTCTGTGCGTGTGTGTGTGTGTGTGTGTGTGTGTGTGTGTGTGTGTGTGTGTGTGGTGATGAATATAAACAGTTACAAGTGGTTCTCATGTCTAGAAAGATCTGCACATGTTTTTGTTAATTATATTCTCAATAATAAATAATTATTTATAATTGTTTAATTGGATTTAGCTAGTTAATGTTAGCTCAGTTAGCTAACTGAACTAATAATTAATGCAATTAAAGAGCTGACAGAAATATCAGGAGAAAATCAGTGAACGTGTTTAGAGTTTGTGGAGGTAAATGACCTACAAAGTCAAACCTGGGATTTTGCTGAATAACAGAACACAATCATGTAAAAACGTCCTTTAATTCTCTAAATAATCCCCTGCTACAGTAATGCACTTGTTTCACTAGTGCTTGGATACCATTAAGGTAAAAAGTTTTTGCAGTATGCCGGAACCATGATCGTAATACCTGCCTCACATCTGAGGTTGGCCTACTTCACAGCATTTTTTAAGACATTTGCACCATTCAACCAATTAACACCTTCATTCATAAGGAAAAAAAAATCATCACAATTCCCTGTTTGACTTGAACGCCCCTCAACCATGTCTCCATTTATCCATCCATTCATCTTCAACAGCTTATCCGGAATCAGGTTGTGGGGAAGCAGTTCCAGCAGGGAACCCCAAACTTCCCTGGTTACCTCAACCAACTCTGACTGGGGGATCCCATATGGAGTTCCCAGACCAGTGTGGAGATATAATCTCTCCACCTAGTCCTTGGTCTGCCCTGTGGCCTCCTCCCAGCTGGACATGCCATGAACACCATGCTAGGGATGTGTCCTAGTGGGATCCTTAACAGAAGCTGAACCACCTCAACTGACTCCTTTCCACGCAACGGAGCAGCGGTTCTACTCCGGGTTTCTCACGAATGACTGAGTTTCTCATTCTATCTCTAAGGGAAAAACCACCTCTCCTCCTGATAAAAATCATTTTGGCTGCTTTGGCCGCAATCTTGTCCTTTCAGTCATGACCCAACGGAACCAAGATCGACAGGTAGATCGGGAACTTTCCCTTTTGGTCAACTCTCTTTTCATCACTAAAGTAAAGCAACTACAATACCGCCCCCACTGCTCAGATTCTCTGTTCGACCTCATGCTCCAGTGTCCCAACATCCCGAGATACTTGAACTCCTTCATTTGGAGTAATGACTCGATTTACCACACTTGAAGGACCACAGATTTAGTGGTTCTAGTATATTTCTAATTAATAAGCTATTTAACAATGCTAGCTAGCTAAGCCAGCTAACGTTAGCTATCTACGAGCAAACTATCATGAGATTATAGCATTTGGAAAGGCTTTGCAAAATGTGTGATATATTAATATAAATAAAACATATTGTACATTAAAACAATTATATACTGCAACAAGTGTGGTTAGCTAGGTAACATTAGCTATAGTGTAGTTTGAAAGCAAAAAAAATAATTCTCAGCCTAACTAGCTAACATAACTAGCCCTTATAACATAAGCTACCTAGCTGAGATTAAACATTACATGATGCTTTGTGATTTGTAAATGATGTGCTGTAATAATTGTGTGATTGTAGTTGTCTAGATAACACTAGCTGAAGTAACTCCATGTCATAGCTAGCTTGTTAGTGAAAAAGTTAATATTAGCTGAATATTAAGATTGTTACCTTTCCTCAGAATTTCTAATAAATACAGTTGTTTGTTTAGAACAGTTAGCTAACTTTAGCTAGCTCTGAGTAAAAGTGTACATGGTTAGAGAATAATATCTGCAAAGACTTTGCAAATCGTATTAATATTACATTGCCTGTTCATAGTTTTCTGTGTTTTCATCTTAGCTGGGTTAGCTAGCTGGACAGTTAATTAGCTAGCATTAATGTTAGGTGAAAGTCTGCTTAACATTCTCTGAATTTCTGGAGACAAACAATGTCTTTCACAAGCGGGATGCTGCAATTAATGACTGACTAAACATGATGGCAGGACATTTCATAGACCATGTGTGCAGTGTGTGTGTGTGTGTGTGAAGAGAAAGAGAGAGAGGACTGTGTCCTGTTTTATTCAATTCTTGGATTCTATAACCATAAAAAAGTTGCTGGTCCTGACGCTAGCACTGTTAGCCCCTTGACAATTGCTTTGATGAGCTCGTTATTAATAATTCTCTTTTATAAATATGCAAATAAATCTATAAAAAAAGAACAGTATGTGCCCGCGTTTGGAATTGAATTTAGCACAACTGTCTGTAGCTATGAGTACTTCATGTACCAAGAAAGAATGCTAATTCTAATCTTAACCGTTCATTAATCATCGTTTAATGAGCGGTGAGTAAATCCAACATGTAGGGGCAGAACATTAGTCTAGTGAAAGTGGAGCAGCATGTCTGTGTACTCTCATCTCCTCAAACCAGCCTAACATGAACTTTATGGTACTTTTGGTAAACACATCGTTATGCCAAGCAGGTTTGTGTGCGTGTGTGCGTGTGTGCATGTGTGTATGTGAGGGAAACAGAAAGAGAGACAACATGTTGGAGCAGGTTCCTTTGCTACAAATGCCCCAAGTCTCGCCAAAGTAAAGCTCACAACCCTACCAACTAATTTCTTCACACAAGCAAGAGGCTGTCTGAAATGTGGTTTTTGTGGCAAGTCTGTTTCTTTGCCTGACAACACACACACGCACACACTATCTCATTGTGGTTTGCATTACAAAGAGATGAGCCATGAACATTACCCTGGAACAATTTGTCCTCCTTCAGAGGATAAATCTACTGTATACTGGACATATCCACATTCAGTGTGTACTTGTGTTGCAGATTTGTGCAAAAGAAATTTATTGAATCCACAAATTTGTGCAAAAGGTTAAGCTTATGATTAACTTGTGATTTATTTTAGGTGTGTGATTAGATCAGATGCTTCAGTATACTGTATGATTAAGACATTGGACTATTGATGGGAGGTCACAGGTCACCACCAAGTTGCCACTGTAGGGTCCTTGAGCAAGGCCCTCAACCCTCAAATGCTCATATGAGATAAAATGAGATAAAAATGTAAGTTGTTCTGGATAAGGGCGTCGGCCAAATGCCGTCAATGTAATGTAAATGTTGATGAGATTAGAGGAAAATATGACCTGAACAAAGCAGTTAATTTCAAATGCTTATAATTAATGCAGAATTTAGAAATGGTGCAGATTTTTTGTCAAACTTCAACTTCTGAACATTTATCAGTCAAAACCATAGTCAAGGATGTTGGGTTGTACAACAAATAATGACTTGTTTACTTTACATTACTGTATAGAATTTCTCATAATTCTCTGCATATGGTAGCACTGTACATCTACATTATCTATCTATCTATCTATCTATCTATCTATCTATCTATCTATCTATCCACAGTACTGTCCAGAAAAAGATGTAGATTAAAATGTTTTATTGCTACAGACTGCAAAGTGCCTAAAGATATATATTATTATTATTTTTTAATTTGTTGTCTATGTAACAACCTCAGCTGCAACCTCATCAACAACCTCATTTCTCTCATCTGTTTCAACCACTTTGCATTCAGCATCACCAGTATACTAATCATCAGCATGATCATCAGTCATCATCTGCACCTGTTTTTCACTGGCTGATGCCTTAAGTTAGATGTTTTTTATGCTTGAATGATTCATCGGTCACTGTGTGGTTTAACAAACAGAAAATAAATCATTCCTCTGAAACTGTTCAGGTACAGGGACTCGACTGAAACTGAAATCCAAAAACTTGCCAAAAATTAAAGCCAAAAAAGCATTCATGAAGCCTGGAGAACTATTTCTCAAAATACAAGTCTGGCTCATACACAAACACAATGCCAGACAAAATTTTTGAACACCATAAAGTACCATTTAGGGGTGAATTTGGTAAAAAAAAAAATACAGTAAATCCTTAAATACAGATCTAAGGATTTGGTGGAACACTGGTTTCTACACTTCTGTTTCTGGTTTTTGCGAGTTGTGGTTAAACTTTAACCATTCAACATATGATGAACTACAGATGATAATATAAACACTGTATACTGGACTAGAAATATTGAAATGCAGTACATTTATTACAAAAATATATTCAGTTATTGAGATAAGCATGATATTGGTGTACCACAAAGCTTGGTTTATGGTCCAATTTCATTCCTCTTAAATATGCTGTTAGTAGTTCAAAAAATAAAGCAGCATGTGGCCTTTTTTTTATAGCCTTACAGATGATTCCCAGCTGGACGTGTGCGTAGTAGCAAATGATGGCCACTTCCTGAATAATTCGCCAATCTGTCTAGCTAAAAAAGCTTAGTATTCTGGATTTTTGCTAATTTTACGAGGAGTGTTGAAGTCAAATTGGGATTTCTGATTGTGCAGAATAACAGAACACAGTTATGCGAGTAAAACTCCGCTTATTTGGACATCATCAAAGTAGATAGTTTTCTCAGAGCCATGATTGAACTTGCCTGCTTCATGTTTGAAAGCCTGGTCTCCCAGGAACTCCTTCAATGCCTCCAATATGTGTAAATGGCTTGGAGCGAGTTCAGGACTGTACGGGAGATTTGGCAATATCTCCTCGCTGAGTTCCTGTGAAATGGTGTTGGTACAGTAAATGATTAAATGTACAGTTCCCACAGACAGATGCGTTTCTTGCGCAAGTTAGGAACCAGTTATCTGTCGATTTTCTGCAGTGGGCTCTGAGCCACCTCGGCCAGGATCATCATTCATGGACGTACGGCCTTCTTTAAAATGTTTGCACCATTCAAATGCTTTATCTTGGCTAAGAGTCTCATCATTGTACTGTGCTTGAAGTCTTCTGTAAATCAGTAAAATCAGTTTTACAGCTTCATTCGCAAGAAATTTAAGTACCAGATATGTTTGCCCAAAGTGCCTTCTATTCTTCATCATCATCATCATTATTATTATTTAAGGAAGTCATTCTCAAATCGGAGTCCATCCTATTTGTAAAATTTTAAAATCACACTTGCAATTCCAACAAAAACACAAAGTAATATAAAAGCTACTATATATTATTAAGGTTTTTATAGATAGATATTTACTTGACTAAATGTCAACGTGAACCAAATGTGTTGGAATGTTTAGTACTACACAGTCCTCGATTGCCTTAAGCTCAGCCAGGGAAAACTCCTATGCAGCCCGAAGCCCAGAGATGTACAAAATGTGTACTGAGATTGCGGCTTTATTTTTAATAGTGCCACACTGATATGATCTAATCTTTTTAAAAATCACCAGCAGCAAGTGCAGTAAGACAAATATTACAGAAAATACTCAAATTTAATGATGTCTAACCTAGTCAGAGCTGTGAAACGGAAAGTGCAAGATGAGGCCCTCTACTCCTGCACACTCCACATATGTGCCCTGCCTGATTCTCTACACAGCCTAAAAATAAATGTTTTCTGCAGATTGTATAATTACATGGTGGAAACAAGGATACGAGTGAGTGGCGTAATACGATGCCTCTTTTCTGACTGAGTATGTGTGTGTTTGTAGAGAGAAGGGTTTTCTGGTTCGGGGAGGGGATCCTGGGCACAGCAGAGTGGTGTTGTATAATTAAAAACAGGATGGTCTGCCAGGCTGCACTTGTTATTATAAATTCAAGCTGAACGTTCCAGCATTTAGAAGCAAAACCTGAAATAGACATTTGATCATTTGCGTCTGATGAAAAAAAAAAGGCTTTCTTTACACATGGCTTTTCAGGAACACAGAAAGGTTTGTCTTTATAATAAGTGCAGTAATATGACCTGAGTTTGGGTTTTAGGATTCTCAAACGTTTTCTGGTTGCAGCGCAGGCTGTGATGTCTGTTCTTTAAAACAGCCGTTTGATTTTAAGATTTTTCCCAAAACTACTATGCAGAGCTGAAGGACATCATTACGTTGGATCCAAGCCAGAGCCACTCAAGCCCCTGATTGGGAAGAATTAGATTAACATTTGTTACACTTTCATTGCAAATTGTATGCTGTAATCGTTTAATTGTAATTGGTTAGCTAATGTTAGCTGACTAAAATAATTAAATCACTGAAGTTTTTTATTTTTTATTTTTTTTTTTTTACAAAATGTATTATTTAATTATGTCCAGGGTTAGGTAACTCTCCAGGTTAATGTGCAATATTAAATGGAATTAAATTAAATTGCATAATATTTAATCCTGGATGTAATTACAGGGACTAATTGATTTTTGGGCAACTGCTAAAGCCTGGTAAAATACCAAAATGTCATTATTTAAATAATTTCAAAAAGTTATGGATGGCTAATTGCTGTAATATTAGGAAAAAGCTACAGTATGGCCCCACATGTTTTATTCCTTATGTATCATTCCTTACATAATGCTGCAGGGACAGTTGTGGTCAGAAATTTTCATGAACATGAGTTCCATGGCAATATTGGACTTTCAATTACTTTTTAAACATTTTTTTTTTTTCTGTGGCTGAATGATTGTACAATGTACATCTTTAATAGAAGAAAACCACATTTTTGCAAATATACAGTACATACAGGCATCTAATACTTGGTTCACCTAACATAATGTTTCTTAGCAAGTTCCACCTTTGGCAGATGCTTTGGGTAACCATCACAAAGTTTCTGGCAGAATTCTTTTTGGACATTTGATCACTGTTCTTTGTCAGGTCAATTAAATGTGGTTGAGGTTTTGGGTTGCTGATCATCAAAAGGATCAGGGTTTTAAGCTCAGGGATATCTTCAAGTTGCCACTGTTGGGGCCTTGGGCAAGGCCCTTGAGCCTATGCACATATTCAATTGAATTGAATCGAATTTTTATTTATATAGCACTTTTAACAATGGTCATTGTCTCAAAGTAGCTTCACAAAAATGAAAAGAAAATGTATGGAAGTGTGTATGAGTGAGAAAAAAATGTGTTTAGATAATAATGAGGTGTACCTGATGAGCAAGCCAAGGGTGTTGGCAAGGAAAAACTCCCTGAGATAGCAATAGGAAGAAACCTAGGAGGAACCAGACTCAACAGGGAACCCATCCTCATTTGAGTGATAACGGATAGCAGGAATTATATACCGACATCAAGTGTGTTAGGCTGCTGTAAGTTCAGTATAACTCCATAAAGTTATTGGATCACTGGAAGCTCAGGAGCAGCATGTGTAGATCCAAACCATCATGAAGCAGAGTCTAGCTGGAGGTGGTCCTTTTCTGGATGCCTCAAGATTCTCCCAAATTTGACCTTTGTCAACTGGAGCTGGCACAATCTCCAGATGCCATATAATTTATAATACCCAGCCACTGGAGATGAAAGACATCAGTACCAGTCCCAAGCCTGGATAAATGAATGGGTTATAGCAGGATGGGTATCTGTTATAAAAAATTACACTTTGTGCAATGCTTAACACTTGGTACAGTGTTCTTGGGGTTGAATGCCTCACCTGTACACCTCCAAACATACCTTTGGTTAAAAAAAATAACTTGTACCCCTTTTTCCTTATCCGTGTGGTCAGCTGCAAACTTTAGTCGAACTTAAAGTTGTCATTTTTGCAGCAGGAGCTTCTTCTTTCTTGAATACAAAAATAATGTAGGTACAGAAACATTTGGCCAATTTAGAAAGTAGGAATTAATTTCTGAAAAAATTTCCTCCACCTTATCTTTAGTGACTGATAATTAAATAAAAAATAAATGAATAAACAAATTCCAGGAAAAAAATCTGTTCATGTTCCAAACAAATACCAAACAAGAAGACTGGGGAAAAAAACAGACTAAAATGTTCATAATGTTAAGAAAAAGTGTGTCATTAAAATGTGTTTGTACAGCTCAAACTTCCCAGGCTTAAAATGTAATTATATTTTTAGAAGACTCTCAAAAATGTTTAAAATGTTACTTTTAATATGTGCTGAAAAAACACAGCTCTCGTATTAGGCTGTGTGTGTGTTTGTGTGTGTGAAGGAGGACGCATGCTTGGGGTTGTCCTCAGATGTCATTAACCGAGTTATTTTATTGAAGTGGTGGGTTGTTTGACGATAAATGAAAGGGGCTAAGGGAATGTGCACCGGGTGCGAAGTGACTGTGCGTGTAGAAAGAGCTCATTCAGAACTCAGGTCAGCCTCAATGCCTGCATTTGTCCCCGAGTGTAAACAGTGATGCTGGAATTCCTCTAATGTGGTGGCTAAGGAGTTCATGCCTTCACTTTATCACCGTGTCCAACTCGGACCATCCAGAACCTCTGCGTTTCACACTCACAGAGAAACTGCAGCGGTTTGTACGAGCCTGAGAATATAAACGCATGCTCTCAAAGGCTTCTGAAAAGGTTTCAGTTTATTTAATGAAGAATAGTGCAATAGGGGGAAAAAAGCATGAATGAAGAACGCGAGTATAGGTTGTTTATTATTATTATTACTATTATTATTATTATGTGCCATGACGTATTATCCAAGATCATTATGTAAAGACAACTCCAAAATTATTGGCACCCTTGGTGAGAGGTTAGTTGAAAATCTGACAAAATTCTAAAACTTTAATTAAAGTAAATCACTAAATGCTCAATTCGTCGCAAGTATGTACAAATTGAAATCGCCAATTAGTCAAATATGCATGACTTTAGACAGTAAGAGGAAAAACTCCATGCACACAGAGCCGAAGGTGAGACTCGAACCATCATCCCTGGAGGCGTGAGGCAACAGTGCTAACCACTATGCCACTGTGTCACCTGAAGTCAATTAAATGTGACAGTTATTTTACTTCTTATATAATGTGTATATAATGAGCACTGAGTCTTCTATAATTACATGAAAAGTTTGAAGATTAAAAGAGAAATCTGTCACCTAAATGTTTTGGCTCATTGTCCTGCTAGAAGATCCAGCCATGAGACCTAGGGTTCTGTATCAAGTTTCTCAGAACCATCACAAATCCTCCACCACATTTAACAGTGGGGATCTTTCATTTTATGACAAACCCACCTTCATGGCTATGGCTATAATAAAAAAGCAACCAGTTCTATTCAAAGAAATGACTTTCGGTCACTTATGTTAGTGGATCGATTCTATCCTGTTCATTACTCACTCACTCATCATCTACACCACTTTATTCTGTATACAGGGTCGTATGGGGGCCTGGAGCCTCTTAAGGCGGGATACACCCTGGACAGTGTGCCAATCCATCACATTCACACACTATGGGCAAATTAGGAAACAGCAGTTAGCTTAATCTGCATGTCTTTGGACTGTGGGAGGAAACCGGAAACACACCAAGCACGGTGAGAACATACAAACTCCATGCACACAGAGATATGAATCGAACCCGGACCCTGGAGGTGCAAGTCGACGATGCTAACCACTAATCCACCATGTGGTTCATGTGTTCATTACACATCTGGTTATTCGATACTCCCTACTTATTAGCCTTTTCCAAAGGCTTTTGCAGGTGAGTAGCTATAAGCATTGCCTAATTTATTTATTTAAGTCAACACACTACGTCATTTTATATTGTGTAATCTTCAATATTTTGATGAATGGCTGATGAAACCACATCATATTGATACCGCAGTGACAGGAACAGGAAGTCATGGATGACTGCGTCTGTAAAGCGTAGGACATAAATCAAAGCGTAGAACTTTTTCCATGTAAAAATTTAAATTCAAACATGCTTTTTTTGTCGTGTGAGCATATTTTTTGATCATTTCATTAAAATTGATATAATCATTTCATTACAATCGAGACTAGATTTCCCTCTGTATGAGAACACGCAAGATAGATGATTATGTATTTTCCAATCCTGACATTGATTATATGTCTGTCTGCATTGTCTATATTTCTATATCTTTAACACAAATCCAGTCATAAATAGAAACATACTCTGCTCCTTAGCAGTGAACCCCTATAACCGAAAACAACGTTTCTTTTGTCTTTCTCCACCAATACTGTTCCCACGCTCAGAACTTTATTCTCAACATAGTAACATACCTGTGCATCTGCTCATTGTTCGTGGTAAAGACTTCTCTTCGTACATACCAGCTGTTCCCACATGTGTGTTGGCAGACTTAAGTGTGCTGATTGCATCAGCAGGTGCCATCGTGCATGCTTGTGGTTGTGCTGGTGAGAAACACACATGTCAACAGCAAACAAAAGAAACTCCAGAGTACGGTGTGTTATGCAAAACTTCTAGGAACTAAGTACACAAGTTCAAACACACAAGGTTTTAAACAGATATGTTGAAGAACAAGTATTAATAAAAGAATACCAAACAGGGTGTGGATTTAAATCTGGGTCTTTCCAACTGATGTGGCAAGTAATTTTTATTGAAATGTTTTTCAGGTAGTTCTAACCAAATTTCCTTGAATTAATAAATAAAAAACAACATCAAATCCCAGGTTCACTGAGCAGATGATTTACATTATTTATCAGTATGTTTACATAGATGGCATATACCAGTAGACCAAGTGCCAACAGATAAACCATTTTCATATAGTCTGTGTCCATTCAGACTAGGTAAGGTTACAACGCAAAACTTTAAGCCTGGTGTCTTATGTGCCACTTGCCACTGGGATAGCTCTGGTTGATATGGAGCATAACTCCACAAGACCTCTTGGTGTGTGCTGTGGTGTCTGGCATCTTTGGATCGTTTGGGTGCCGTGGTTTGTAGGTGGGGGACCCATGGATCAGACTTGTTTGTCCTACAGATTCCATTGGGATTTGGCGAGTTTGAGGCCGGGTCGGTTGCCTTGGGTTCTTTGCCTGCTGGGCCTTGTGCTCAGTAGTCTATGTTGCAGTGGATGTTTTGTCAGTGTTTGGATGTGCCTTTTTATCATTGTCTTATTTCAGCGATTTTTGCTGCATCGGCTTTACTGTGGGATCAAACTGGACGGTTTGGCCTTTGGTCCCCTTAGACATGGTTGAGCCTTAGGTGCCAATGATCCTGTACAGAAATATCAATCAGGGGGAGTGGTAATTTAGGCAGCTAAGGCTCTAGCTTGTTGGTTTGGGGATCTAAGGATCCAGGTTTGAGCCCTGCTGTCGGTGGGTTGCCACGCCCCGTGCTACCCAGCCCCTGGATGCAGTGCTGGTCCCAAACCTGGATAAAAATGGGAGGGTTGTGTCAGGAAGGTGATCCAGCATAAAACCTGCACCAAATTGTTGTGTGGTTTGATGATCCGATGTGGTGACCCTTCGACAGGAGCAGCCGAAAGACTAACAACAACTCATAATCAATGTTAATGTGTTAATGTTATGGCTGATCTGTCTATGTACTGTGCTAAATAGATACTTTTTTAATGCTCCATGGAGTTTAGTAAATTCTCAGTTTGGTTGCTGAGCCCTTCAGCCCTGCATGTAGTCTTAAGAGCTTGCTGTGGATCTCTTCTTGAGCAACGCAGCTATTGTGCTCTTCTAAAAATCCCGCTGTGCACTTGTGAAAGAAAATGTTACAACCTGCTTCCTCAAGAAAACAAACTGCACATGACATTGAGAGAGGGAGGATTTTCAAGAATGAGAGCTTGATCCTCTCTCCCAGGCTATGGCAAAATATAGCAACCAATAGAAAATGCCCATAGAGGAACAAAGCGTCTGGCTGCGGTTTATTCCAGGTATGCACTAGAGTAAACACTGCAGCTAATGATTCATCTAAGCCCTCCTTATCCGGGTGCTGCAACCTGCTTTTAAAAGGATTCACGGTCGCATAAATATGTTTTTATGCCATCCTAATACGGAATAATCATTTCAGTCTGATCTCATCCTCCATTTTTTTTTTTTGGTTTTTGTAATGCTTTGGATATTGTAATTTGTTCAGGTTTGCTTTTACAAGCTAACAAAAATAGAACAAGAACACTATAAAGGGAGAGTTTGTGCTAGAGCGCTGCTTCCTTGTTTAAGAAAAGATGTAAAATGTAAAATGTAAAATATAGGCTGGAGATGGAACATAACCCCAAATTATATCATCTAACCCACTCTAGGTATACTGTTTGGTTTCAAGTCTTGCTGAGGTTGCCATTATTTTAGGAGTCATTGCGAAGGGTACATGCAGGTCCACTACATGGTTCTACCACAAGCCTTGAGAAGCATTTCAGACTTTGTAGTGAAGTTAGATCTATTAACACACCAGTTTGTGGGCCACATCAAATACTCCAGTTTATACAAGTCTGTTGTGAATGCCACGTACCACTCTTTTTTGAACTGCCTTTGTTTTTGGTTTGTGGCTGTTCTTTGTTCCAGAACTTACTACGAACTGGTGAAACCTAACCTAGTTACGGCAAGCTTTCTCTCGTCGATATCAGACCACTTTCTTGAGTCTCTCGTTTCCTCCCCTTACTCCAGTTCCTCAGCTCCCGCGCTGGGTTTCGGTTTGTATTGTTTAGGATGTCCGTCAACGTCTAAAATCACGTTAATTGTAGGGAGGAGTGGGTTCAGTATGCTGTAATTTAAAAAGGAATATGCGCCTTATTTAGAAAGAAATGGTGGTTAGGGGGCAAATGTACAGAAAAGGCAGGAATTTGGCCACTGATTGGCTACGTTTGTGCGAAGAACCAGGGCCTTTCCACTGCTCCTGACCGTGGCCTGTGATGTGGCTGGCCGCATGGGGACAATGTGGGCCTGATGCTGGCCTGATGATGGGTTGTGATGTGTTCTCTGACCCAGACCATAATGCACGACTTTTGCCAGCCGGAAGAAAATTACAGCCCTCACAGGAATGTTGCAGTTGTTATTATTTTTCCGTATTATAAGACGCACAGAGACGTTCCTGCGGCCCTGGAAAACAAGACGTGTTTTAAAAAGTGTCCAGAGGAAATGTTCTCTAGGGAAAACTGCTGAGACTGACAGAAAAAGGGGGAGGCCAGGACAGAGCAGAGAATGGGTTGATTTTCCCCCTCAAAAGTCACTTTTAGTACACTTGCTCTACAATCCAGACACATTAATAAGTATTATTAAACTTTCAGACTTCAAGCAGTATCGAATCAAACCATAAACTTAATTTAGGACCGGAAAACTGCTGAAAGTGTTATTTACAAAGAACAAATCATGGAGAAGTAAAAGTCTTTAGAAATTAGTAAAAGTCCTTTATATCAACCTAAAACATTCACGTCACTTAGAAAACTGCCTATTAGAGTCCATATCACTACACTTTAACTTATTAATATAACAATTAATATTACATCTAGCATCACAAGTCATCCATTGTAGGTGCTAAAACTTTACATTTGAATGGAGTTTTTGTTGAGTTCCACAATATTTACTCAACCCTGTTGCATAAATACTTTTATTGCTGTGTTCAACAGGAAGTTACATCATTCAAATCTTGTGGACATGAGGGGAAGCAGAAAGTAAGCAATAGTGACTGACAAGGTCACTTTGGAAGTTCAACCCTATTGCTCAAATTTAACTTTGCCTTTCTTAATGTTAAATTTAATTAAATAGATTCAATGAAAGCAATGAGAACAAACGTGTCACTGTGACAGTCTGCAAAAAGCCTAAAGATTTATTTTTAAAATTTGTTGTTTATGTACCCACCCCAGCAGCAACGTCTTATTCCCTCTTGTCTGTTTTTGTCTTTTCGGCATTCAGCATCACCAGTCTACTAATCACCGGCTTGATCATCTGTCATCATCTGCACCTGTTTCTCACTGGTTCATGCCTTAAGTTTTTAAGCTTTAATTATTCATAGGTCATTGTGTGACTTAACACACAAAAATTATTCCTCTGGAACTGGGCTGAAAATAAGAGGCAAAACTTCTTTCAGGAAGCCAGGAGAACTATTCCTCAAGAATACTTTAAAAATACAAGAAACCCTGGCTCTTTGGAAACAAAATATGAAGACACGAGGGGTGGCTCAAGAATTTTGACCAGTATTGTATCTAAAGCTTTGCTGCTTATCTACAAAAATAGGCCAGATGACTTCTTATGTGTTAGCATTGGTGAAATCTTGAAATCCTCAAGTGGCTTAATTTCCCTGAAAAACCAAAAACCCTTTATAAGCACATTAACTTAAAAAAAAGAAAAAAATCATGAGGACCTGTACATCTGCTGATTGGTGTAACGGGATAATTACTCCAATTATGGAATCAGCCAATCATCTGGCAGCAGTGCAAATCATGGTGATACAATTCGACAGTTTAAATTACGTACCGCTACTAAACGCCGTACACTGTTGGTATCATATTCTACCTATTTCAAATATAAATGTGAAATGTAAATATATTTCACAGAAAAGAAGGGTTTTAAAGTTTGTTTCTGTCACAGCTGAGCTCTGAATACTCACTCAGTGAACTTGTTTGGGAAATCCACCATTAACTTGACGGATTTCCGAAAGGTTTTTAATTTGTATAAACGGGTTCACGTTACTGCCTTACAGTAGTTTCATTACTGTTCCATTCCCAAACCAAAAAATATATATATATAAATATATATAAATAATTTTCTAAAATATACAGATGTGTTGGAGCCCAAATGTAAGGGTGACTTCATAAAACCTCTGTATATAATCTTGAACTTCTCTTGGACTGGGGAGCTGAGATAAATAAATTTAATAGAAGCCGCATGAGCTAAATGTTCTGACCACGAAGGTCGAGAGTGAGAGTGAGTCTGGTTTGGCCAGGATAAAACTTCACATCTGGGGAAATAACTAAGACCATTCTCCATCTCTTTCCCACTTGTGCTCATTCTCTCTCTCTCTGGACTCTTTTGCCAGAAATGCTTTAACAGATGACTGTGGCAGGTGCCTTTGTCTAGTTATCCAGTCCAATTTAAAACCATGAGACTGAAGGAACCCTGGGATTTAGGTGTCACATTAGGAACGGGATCTTCTTGGCTGTAGCCAGTCAGTCAGCCAGAGGGGATCTTTGTGGTCTTTTCAGCCTTAAAGGCCTTGATGAGAGATAATGATCAGAGCAACCTGTGCTGGCTTTAATTGTGTTACTGCTAGAGGGGGTCTAAAAGGCTGTGAAGTAAAGCCACTGATATCATCTGATTTACAGGATCAAAGCTGAAGCTGTGGCCTGGGGGACGTACTGATGACACCCACTTTGTGATCTTCTTCGGGTAGCGTTGACTATCAGAACCTGCCAGATTCAAGAAAATTAATGGGATTGTGCTGCAGGTCCAGAGGCTGTTTACGGTGGTCAGATGAAACCCCTAACATGGCTTAACCCTTAACCATTATTCCTCTGAAAGAGCAGGTTTGAAATGAACTGATGGTCATCGTTATGTTGTTTACTTTCTAGACAAAGGTTTTAAAATGCTGCAATTTCTTGTTTTCTAAGCCTTCAGTGCAACATGTACTGTATGTAATTAAAAAGTTATAAATGGCCTGTTGGTATGTAGGTCAAGCAACTCACAAACTTCCTCCCTGCTCCATATTTGGTTAATAAAAGAATCAGTTGCTTCACGCAACGTGGTCAGACAGTCACAAATGTATTCCTTTACATGACCTCAGTTGTACAAGACATGAAGGTTAAGGTTAGACTTAGAGCCAGTGTAATTTCTTATCAAATGGAGCCAAGCACCACATTACTTGAACTCTTTTGTCCCCTCCAAGTTGCTTCAATGGATTGCTTTGCGAGCATCAAAGAATTCCAGTGAAACCTTTTACCTGGACAACAGACCTAGCATGATATAGCAGGAAATGATGGTATATGTGTGGATAAGAGGGAGCGTGGCTGGCTCAATGCCTGCTGACTAATAATGGATAAACATGCTACTTACTGGTACCAGCTTTGGGGAGTGTCAGCAAACATTGGCATTTTACCCACTGCACCATCCTGTCTAACCCTTCCCGCACCATTAAAAAATCTAATCATAACCCTTAACTCATGTTTGCTTCCTTAAATACATTTTCCAAAAGCTTTTAGTCTGAATGTTGGCATATTTCATTAGTTGTTTAATGCAGAGGTGCACAGGTGGATGCAAATAGTAGATACATTAAGTATTTTCATTCTTTCCTCAAAGCTGATGTACTTAATGTGACAAAAATCTAATCAAAACGGTATTAAGTATAGGTTTTAGGAGCCCTTAAAACCTTAATTACTAGTTTCTAGGATGGGGGTTCCTAAACTAGGATACAAACAGGATCATGAGTGTAACTCGCAAGTTTCAATGATTAAAAAATTTTCCGTAATATTAGGAATATCTCTCTGACTATAAAGAAGGATTGTGCTACTACTTTGAAACATTCCCGATGGCCTCCGTTAATTCATGAGCATTACTTAGTAGAATGACAGAAATCAAACCTGAAACAACAGCTAAATGTGGATATACTCTACATTTGATAGCGAATTACAATAATAAATAAAAAGAGAATGAATGCATATGCATAAGTGAGGCATTAATGGAAAATTAATGCCTGACTTAGAGGTTTACTGTTTATCACCTTATATTAATCCAGTGCACTTCTTGTGTGTAGAAGCAGGAATTGCTTAATTGACCCCAAATGTTGCCTGACACACCTTAAGTCCTCAACTTTAATCTGGTCCAACAAGTATTCAAATAGTCCCTCAGGGAGTTTTGTTAGGCTCATGTAAATTTTGCAAAACGCTACTAATTCATTGTCAGTATGAGGGACGTTTGTATTGCAATTCAAAAAAGTGAAGAAGTGTTCATCAAAACCTGCTTTGAGAGACATTTAATTTAGCCGTATCCGGTGGGATGCTTATCGTGTAAACAGTAGACACAGTTATGAACTGAACCTCAGTAAACGTCAAACAGGAGTTTGAGTGACAAGCAAGATGCGATGATAAGATTGAGCATCAGTGTGGCGTGACCGCCGTTATCATCAGCTATTACAACATTACTCAATGAAGGGTTTTCTTTTGTAATGCTTTGTCAGTTGACGTCATTTACACCTTCCTTTCGTATTATTAAAGCACCTCAGGCCATACGCCTGGTCAGGCGCACCTTAGGATATAGGATTAGTCAATAATGACGAATGTAAAAGTTGAAAAAGCTTACAGCGCTTCTGAAAAAAAAAAAACTTCATAAATATGTCCTCCTTTGGCACTCCGATCTGAGAAAATGCGTCTCATGATGACTGCAGAGCAGTTCCGCACTGGGTAATTTTTACATGCTATACCCTTCCCTCATAAATAAGACCCTTTTTTTAAAGTGACTAGACCCCAGGATGGAGGTGCATGATTATAAATAGCCTTTTTTGTGGTGTCTATTTAAAGAGATCCTCCTGATGTGGCTTGCTATTTTCCTATTTTTGCTTCACCCTTGAATTTTCCCTGACCAGAGAAATATCTGTTACCCCTCGCCGTTCCTCTGACCGACCTCTCAAACGTAATTACCCCTATTCCGTGCAAATCATCTATAGATTACTAGTTTCTTTGTGTGCTATCATAACAGCAGCGAGTGAATGGGAGAAGGAGGGGTGTCATGAGCAATGCCCCTACTCTTGCCAAAACCCCATCAAATGAGAAGCCTGTGGCTGGTGGGGTTATTTTTTGCTGGGTTTCGGGGGCTTGTGGCGCACAAGCGGCACATGGCCGCGATCGAGAGTGGTCGCGAGTGAAACGCAGAGCTCCAATTATGGCAGTGGTACACATGTCGCTCATGCAGTTAACTCTGCTGTCTTGTGGTAAAGGAATTCATGGGGGAGGGGTTTTATAAAGGAAATAGATGGAGCGAGGGATTGGATAGAGAACGAGGGGTACAATCATACATCAGTGAAAGGGAAAAGTCTAGTTATAGGTTGTGTTTTTATAGAACGTGGTCTGTTTGTTTTACATCCTTTGACCGGCAGTCAAGCGTTGATATACAATCACACAAAAGGTGGTCAGGCGCAAGTTTAACTAATGTCTTTAAGGCCAGAACAAGGAGTAATCAAGACAGACAGTAGTACTAGTTTCATGGTATGCAATCCTGAATATTATGAAAACATTGGCAACCTTTAAACACCTTAAAGTTCTTAAGGCCTTATTGCTTTAATGAATTACAATCACCATCATAGACATATTGACAGTCTAGATCAGGATTGGCATTACTACAGAGGGGGTGCATTTCCACCTGTCTCACAGATGACTTAGGTTCGGTTCCTGGATGAGGAACACCAGTCCTAGGATTGCACATTGTGCAAACTGGCCCCATTCTGGATACAATCGAGAGGATTGTGTCAGGAAGTGCATGTGGTGTAAAAACTGTGCCAAATCAAATACAAACCGGATTCCAAAAAAGTTGGGACACTTAACAAATTGTGAATAAAAACTGAATGCAATGATGTGGA
>JAQMYG010000018.1:17677385-17707430 GCA_030014215.1 Clariallabes teugelsi
GCGCTCAGGATTGTGACAGGAATATAACGCCATAGTTTCCAGCTAAAGAAGGACTGGAGCAGAAACATAAAAATATTGTTTCTGCTTAGAACCTGAACAAAAATTTAAAAAAATAATTATTTATAATTATTTAAATAATAAGTGGAAAGTCCTTACAAGGATAGCAAGACAAACACCCGTGTGTGTGTGTGTGTGTGTGTGTGGGTAAAACTAGAGAATGAACATAAGCACAATGGTTTTAAAATTTCCTCTTTTGCCATTTAAACACACTTACACACACACTTACACACACACACACACACTCACACCTACACATACACACTGCAGCTATGCCGAGGGTTCCCTCTAAACCCGCTGAACTCCTCCCGCCCGCGTCACGAGCCGTTTATCTCGTGCCGAAGCCCTCAGGTGAGAGAAATTCCTTCGGTTTAAGGTTACGTGCGCGCGGGTCGTGACGTCACAGCGCGGCACACGCAACCAGGGCTTCCCTCTGTGAGCCAATCAGGGCCCCCCCTTGGCGTGTTGTTGCCAGGCAACGGGTGCACACAAGACATAACACAACACACACACACCGCGGAACAGCACGCGCTGTGCTGAGCTGGTAGAGTGGGGGCGGGAGTCTCCGAGGGCGCGCGCGTTTACAGGTGACCCGACCGGAACGCCACGTCGGCTCGCGACAACGAGACGTCGTTTAATCCGGTATCGATTTCACAACCTGAGTCTGTCCGCGCAAAAGCGTCTGTCACGCTATGGTTCATCAGTTCGCTTAACCATCTGTGGGAGTCCAGGCTAAAGGTCCAGATGTACAGTATAGTGCTGTAGACATCCATAATCATGATTATTCATTCATAACACATTTATTCACGAACATTATTCATATAAGTCACGCTATTAATAACACACAGTGACAGATGCTGACTAAAGATTCTGCACATTAAATAATTAATTTCTTTATGTCAAACTGTAATAAAATAAAAAATATACATAACACTGGAGGAGCTTAAAAATATTAGACATATTACACTTTAATGTTTACTAAACTTACTATATAAAAATGTAGTTATCAGTCACTGCCGTGCAGGTGTGAACGTGTTACATCAGTTCTGTGTAACACGTGGTGCGAGCAAAAATGGATGCACCACTTGTGATTTGCAAGAAAGAAGAGAAGCGTGGAGTGATTCACTTTTTGTGCTTCTGATTAAACTCAGAGGATTGCTATCCAAGGGCGTTGTGATCTTGCATGACAATGCACGTCTGCACATTTCTACCCATTTTGAGGTGTTAAAGCATCCTCCCTATAGTTTGGTCCCCTGAAAGCAGCCTTACGATGAAGATTCACTTCTGATGAAGAAGTAAAGACAGAGGTGCATTTGTGGCCTGCAGCTCAGCCAGAAATGTTTTTCATTTTTTAATGAGGGAATACAAAATCTTGTTGACAGATGGACAAAGTGTATTGAAAAGCAAGGAGACTGTGTCGGAAAATGATGTATTTGTCCTTTCTAGACGTTAATTAAATAAAATTAAATTATACACCCAGAATGCAGTTATTTTTTTTGACTCACCCTTGTAAATATGTATGTGAGAATAATGTTTTACAGATTTTATACATTACATTTTTCCTTCAGTTTGCTAACTTTATTAATTTTTTTGTATTAATTGAATACTTTTTTTTAAGGTTTAAATGTATGTTTGAATTTCTTTAAAAAAAAATTTCTAATTAAACAATCTAAAAACATCTCAATATGTTTCTAATAATTTTTATGTAAATACAATTACATTCCACATTTAAAAGATTTCTGGACAAATATTTTGATTTATCCACCGTTCATTTTTCTCATGCTGTTATTTTGTTATCTTCCAAATGAATAAATTTGTGCCCATATTTAGATTTTTAAGTACAGTGCACTTTTTATTTTAGTACTAACAACTACTGCTATATGGGCATATATCATAGGTAATATGCCATGCTTTGACACTTCAATCTCATACAATCTCATATTTTGGAAACATAACTCACAAAACAAATATTAAAATTACGGTATAGCCTGTATAAATATATTTTCTAAATTAGATAAGCGTATTTTAAAGTTTATTTTGATCCTTTCCTTTAATGGCTTTGTGTACGTGTATTCTATCACTTACACTGATGACTCACCTCCTAAATAACACCTGTTACATAATTTAATTAGCCTGTAGTTTAATTAAGGAACTCCTGGTCATACACACAGTAACCCTAATTAGACTGACTAGACTGCTCGTTCAGGTCATCTGTTACACTGTTTTAAAAAACAATTTGCACTAAAAGTACCAAAGATGTGCCCTTACAGTATTAAACATACAAATCCAGGAAGCACCAGCGTCACAATGTTGTAATCATAACTTAGTATCTTCACATAATTAATAGGGTAAAATAAAAATGCAAGGAATGCATGAGCGTCAGATTGGAATACACCCTATATGAGCTAAGACTATGACAAGGCACTAACTTCATATCCACCAATCATCAATCATAGCATTATGGCCACCTGCTCAATATTATTTTTTACCACCAAAACTGTAAAGCACTGTGTGTTCTGACACCTTTCTATGGGAACCAGCATTAACCTTTTCAGCAGTTTTTGTTACAGTAGCTCTTCTATTGGATCAGACTACACGGGCCAACCTTCACTCCCCATACACATCAGCGAGCCTTGGCCACCCATGACCCTGTTGCCGGTTCACTGGTTTTCCTTCCTTGGACCATTTTTTCTAGGTCCTGACCACTGCAGACTGGGAGCATCCCACAAGAGCTGCAGTTTTGGAATTTCTCTGATCCAGTCGTGTAGCCATCACAATTGTCAAAGTTGATCAAATCTGTACCCGTGCCCAGTTCTTCTGCTTCCAACACGCCAACTTCAACTCACTTGCTACCTAATATGTCCCACCCACTTTCAAGTGCCATTATAATGGTATGGGTGACATGGGCCAAATTGTGATGGGTGGTGTGATGGGTCAGAGCAAGTCCAAAACTGCAGCTCTTGTGGGATGCTCCCGGTCTGCAGTGGTCAGGACATACCAAAAGTGGTCCAAGTAAAGAAAACCAATGAACCGGAGACAGGGTCATGCGCGGCCAAGGCTCACTGATGAGTTGGCCCGTGTAATCCGATCCAATAGAAGAGCTACAAATAACTGAAAAAGTTCATGTTGATTCCAATAGAAAAGACTCGGAACATACAGTGCATCACTGTTTTGGTGCCTCAATATTAGGCAGGTGGTCACAATGTCATGATTGATTTGTGCGTGTCGTTTTTTAAAGCCATAATATGCTCCTGTAGACAACATCATTTGGAATCATTCTTTACACACTTTTAGTTTTAAATTATACTACATATGGATTTTTTTTTCATAAATATACATGGCTGCTCATATGCATGGGAAACCTTAACAATTTTCCCATATACTAATATTTTTACTCTTGACGATATGGAAACACAATTGACATGATGACTGTTAAGCTTGTGATATTTGAAAAATGGCTGTTACCCCGACCTGTCATTCGCAAAGCATCTGAGATGAGCCGAGGCTGAACAAAGTTCCTCTTAAATCAGACAGGGGCTGCATTCTTGTGGTTTCCTTGGCATGTCTGTGTCTGTGTGTGTCTGGCGTGAATAGGAGTCATAAATAATCAGTGTAAATGTATATGGCTTATGCGCGTCAAACTGTAGGCTTACCTGTGCAGTCCAGGTACATACCATTTAACACATCATGTGTGGGCTGTTTTTCTTTTTTCTTTTGCACCAACAAAGTCTGAGATGATGAGCAAGTGGTCTGCAACCTCTTAAACCTAAGAGGGGTGTTCGTGTCAACCCGGGACTTAAAATAACAGCAGATCTTTATTTCTCTATATAATCCCCTGCTACACTAATGCACTTATCCCAGTGTTTCACTAGTGCTTGGACACCATCAAGGTAGAAAGGTTTATCAGTATAGCGGAGCCATGATGCTTCATGTCTAAAACACTGACCTCCCAGGAACTCCTTTAATGGCCCAAACATGTGGAAACGGCTTGGAGCGAGGTCAGGACTGTACTGGGGATGTGGCAATAACTAATGTAATATGTGAGTGGTGTCTGTGAATGAAGGTGTGTACACAGATGCACCTCTTGCGTAAGTTAGGGAGACGTTTTCTGTCGATTTTCACAGATCAGGTGTTCTACCAGCTGAACATTCTGAGCCAACTTGGCTTGGGATCATTATTCACAGACGTATGGCCTTCTTTAAAACATTTGCACCATTCAAACGCTTTGCTGTGGCTAAAAGTCTCACCACCGTACTGTGCCAATCGGTTTTACACCTTCGTTCATGAGAAACGGCACCACAAATCCCGGTTTGACTTGAACGCACCTCATGTTTAACTCAACCATAGCAATCGCATCCACTTGCCTTTGAGCTGGAACATCAGTTTTTCCTCGTAGAGGTGAGGGCGTGTGTGTGTGTGTGTGTGTGTGTAGTTTTTTTTTTTTTTTGGAAAGGGGAACCTCTCCCAACCTGCTTAACAGATTTCCACATGGAAGCCACCCAAGTTACAGTTAACTTATACAGTACAGCTTGGTATTCGTTACAGTAACACCTGGCAATGTCATCAATAAAAGTTTTATTACTGGCTAATGGAATGTCTGACATGTAGCTCAAGTGGCATTCTGCACCAGAATTAACGCTCCATCGGAACACTGATGGCCCTCATGAGTGGCGCTGTCGCTTGCAACTGTAGGCCTGCTCAACTTAAAATAACAACAAAAACAGGTTTTTATTATTCCCTGACGATGCCACAGTAAAAGAACTGAGAAAAATAATAAACCGGTTTAAATTGGAGAGCTGTCAAGAATGTGCTGAGTTTGTGTGCTCAGCGAATATAAACAGGCTTTTTAGTGGTCACGTCGGCTTTCAAAGCTTCGTTTGTAGCAGAGCTTTACATGTCAGTAAAGAGAAATTACTTCATTCGGATTTCACAATGTTTCTATGATTTAAAAACAGCACCAAACACGACTTACATCTCTATGGACATTTTAAGTTAAAGCACATTGGAACATGTTGCACCAAGAAGGATGACTTTTTAATATACAGATTAAAGAGGATTTGTCTTGATGACTAGCTCGGCATCATGCTATGCTAACTGATGGATATTGGCTTTATTTACCGCTCGCTTGCAAAATAACCGCTGCAACCCGAGACGTTTCTCTAAATGTCCATCACTTAAATACAGATGATCTCAGCTTTAACAAACCAGGATTAAAATCAGGATCTTGTGGAGTTTGGTTCTAGGAACATAATCAACAACATGGGGTGTGGCCTGGAGAGTTAACAAACACCTGAAAGTTGATAGTTTTGCAACAACACCTCAAGCCAAAGTGTTTAATTCTCTTATGCCACAGCAATTTGCCAATGATAACATTGAATCAAAAAGTGATTAAACAACTTGCTTCATACTTTTTTTTTTTTTTTTTTTTTTTACACAAACAGCCACAAAACAAGTCGGTTCCTGTTTCAGTATCTCTTTCTAAGACGAGGAAGAAAAAAAACATCTCGTCATGGTACTGAGATTGGTCCTCCTAAATATCTTCTGTGTTAAAAACGTACTCTGGCACTGGAGACTCCTTCCATTTCATATTATTTGAATGTCTGTTGAGTCAAACCTTCACCATATCAATTATTAGATGTTCTCTAATCGTGTCTCAAAGGAAGCACCTTGATTGAAAAGAGCCGTGTAGGAATTGGTATGATTCAGGTAGAATAGTTAAAAATGTATTTTAATGGGTACATATTACACAAATTTCACATTTTAGTCATTATTAGACATTCAGATAAATCACATTCAGCGTGAAGAGGGGGAAAAAATCCTGCTTTTTTCCCTTTTTCTACGCTTTTATTGATTGTGGCTTAATCAATCCAATTAGATTTTTCACCTATTGTGACCTCATATAAGAAGATACCCCTTGCCACCTTTGATTCTCAGCTCTACAGTTCTCTGGAGGGGCGTGGCTCAGCTGTAGCTTGGCTATAGCTTATATTTAGAGGAGTGAAACACACACACAATTTGAAGGGGCTTTAAGAACTCCAGTAGGTTAACTTTTTAAACAATAAAAAACAGGACCTTTAAAGTATACATTACAGCAAATGCTAAAAAATGACCCATACATAACAGTATTTGTGTATGTACAGTACTGTATATAAGAATATTTCTAAATCTATGTTTGTTGTTACATGCAGAAACAATTAGATGCGGTGTAGATTGTTCTGAGGGGATTTTGACAAGTTAAGTTAAAAAAGTTAAGTGGTGTTCGATCTGGTTCTGTGCTTTTGTTAGTTTGGGATTGAAATAAAAAAGAAATTTCATATGAGGAAAAATGCATATGGATACAGAATTATGGGAAATCCTGTAGATGGTATATGGTTGCTGTATGCAGGAGTGTATTTCAGTGCTGACGTTGAGGATTCCACAAGAGGCTCCTTCACTGTATTGTCTCCGCAGTGGCTATAGAACTTCATTATGACCTGGTCAAACCGAAAAAGGAAACTGGTTTCCCTGGAAAAACAATTACACACTGACCAAGCACCTTGCCTGCATGTAATCAGAAATACAGTCATATCCGTATATATACCTCAAAACTATAAACTGCCTCCTACATAAGAATGAACGACATCTCGATGAGACAAAAAGAAGCCGTGCGTGATTGACCTCAATCCGTAGGCGTTACATGAGACAGAATACGATGACTGTCTAGATGATTATCTTTGTCATCCAGCAGTCAGGGACGCCGTATAAAGCATGGTCATGACCAAAAAGATAACAACACAAGGAAGGGAAAATAAATTACATGAAAAGGACCGAAGAGCCGCTGTCTCCCACGCTTAAAAGGCTTGAGAACCTGCTACGATGACCTCATGGCCTCGAACAGCACAATGACATCAGCGCAGACCCGAGCTCATGTCCAGCAGCGTGTGAACAATCGTGCCTTTCAGACAGGATGTGCTGGAGCTGGAGAACATCTGAGCTACACACTGGGCATGCTTGAACAGGAAGTGACATCATAGTGCTGACCAGATAAAGTCAGACAGACCCAGAATAGCATCTTAAAAATACTGTATACAGGCTTCAACGACTTGCTCGGTATTGTGCGATTCTGTTAGTAGTAAGTAGTAATGCTGAACATGGTTCTAGCCTTGCAGTGCTGGCAGGAAGAAATGATTTCAATACAGGGGGTGTGGTTTGGTTTTGGAACGAGAGTCATTGTTTTTGCTTAAAATAATGAGAAAGAAAAAAAAGGAACACACGTGCTGCATCATAGCATTGTATTAAGTACTACAGAGGAGCTAAATTAAGACGCGTACATGAATTGTTAAGAGAAGAAAAAAAAAAGACAACAACAACCCAGGAACTTCGTTTCATTTTCTTTTATTCACAAGGGACATGAAACGTCCAGGAGAACGCATGTACAGGACTCGCTCCATCATACAGATTCATGCATCGTCTCGACTTTCGCTCGGATGTACAGTACGCAGCACAACAAAGAAACACATATACACACACAATGTTTGCTGTCAAACTTCTAACAGAGTGTACAGGAGCTGAAATTAATCCCACGTCCTAAATGGCACGATGTTAGTAAAAGTTTTTAATGGCAGCGAGCACCGCTCTGGTGTGCAATGGCATTATATTTATTATGATTATTATTATCATCATCATCATTATTATTTTAACTAATCATTAGAATATAAGCATTGTGGTAAACATACAGCAAGAGTGGTGTCATGAAAATAACAGCAATATCTTGAGCTCAAATGAGTTGTTAATACTGAAAAAAAAAATGCCTGATGACCTTGTGTTGAAATAAAAAATAAAAAAAGTAAACGATGAATAACAATAGAGTCGAGAGAATATAACAGTGAAGGAGGAAATTATTGACCTGTGAAGGTTATGACCGAGCATTGTTAACATTGTTAGCTTTTAAAGAGATGGCCTTTAAAAAGTATTTTAAACCAACCAAAATACTGTCTAAGCATCATTGACATTGTGATTTTTAAAAAATCTGCTAATCAGGGGTGGACAAATCACTATTTTAAGCAGACAAGACAAGCCAATTTTATGTTCTGATATAGGCCGATCATTCTTGAGTTTAACTAGACAGCTGTAATCGGAAATGAACATCCTTGAGGTGCAAAACTAACGTAAGTAGTGGAGCCAGACTAGCACCATGTGACACTGCATCAGCTACCCAATGTAATAACTAGCGTCATATCGCAAATCGTATACAAGGGCTGTACCAAAAGTAATGCTTACATTGCACATGCAAATGTTCAAATTGCACATGTTGGTTAAGTAAGTCTTTCTCTGTACAAAAGGTACTACCCAACATCATTTCCATCACAAGTGATGCATTTCCGCCGTTATTAAACCCGACTCTCGAATCCTTTTGAAAACCCCCTTTGTCGCAGTTGATGGTCTCACACTGCACAGTTTCTCTTCAATGCTGGTTTCCCCTTCATCTATCGCAAATGCATCACTTGTGACTATGACTATGTCGAGTAGTTCCTTTACATAGAGGAACACCTATACTCTAGCAATTTCAACCACCGACATAAGTTAATATAAAATGTATGCCAACGTTTGTATTACTTTCAGCCCTGGCACTATATTCTCTTTTGGTTTAGTGTTCATCCAAACTACCGAAAGGTCTTTATCTTGCGCACCATTTGATTTGAAACTAATGACATCCACCATGAAGCCAGAAGATGAGTTTAGAAAAGCAGATCTTGTCTCGTTGTCTCGTAACTTACAGCATGTATTTCCGGATCCCACCGCCTGCTGCACTACATACATCGGCTGAAGAATGCTGTATAGCACTTAGCTTGGTTTTATTAGATTAGATTGTAGAAGCAGAAACATGCAGATATATTAAAACGGCAAGTAAAAAAAAACAACTCTCCTGCTTAGCGCATTCAATTAGACATGATGAAAAATTAAAGACTATCCAGACTTCATTACGTTATGTGCAAAGTACCACATGTTGTATCTCAAAAATCTAAAACATCAGCCAATAACTGGACAAGGTTTGCAAAAGTCATGGGCTAAACTGATAATCTCTATTAATGAGCGTATATAGCGGGTTAGCTCGGGATACTTCATCATGTCCCGTTTCATGGCATTACATCAGATCCCACTTCTTAACCATAATCGGTTCGATTTCCAGGGAACCAAATCAAAAGAGAGCTTTTACTCGCCTGGTGATCAGTGTAGCGAATTAATTTATGATTTGTCCACCTCTGTTAGTAAATAATACATACTACATGTGCACTGTAAACACTCTTGTAAAACACACACATAGAACTGGTAACACAAATACTACAAAGGATTGTTTTGAACCGGTTTTGAAAACTAACATTCAATATAATCAGAAGGAATATCTCTGAACATCCAAAGAGACAAAGATGGATCACCAAAAAAAAAAAAAGAAAGAAAGAAAGAAAAAAGACACTGTCTGCAGTGTTTGAGAGACGTCTCAGATTATCGCGTTAATACTTTGCACCAGAAATCGTTCAATTGGCAAACTGAACACAATTTGAAAGAACTCAGACTTAGGAGATGGGTGTGTTGGATTTGTAGTTGTTGATACCAGGAGACGGGTTTTAGTCATCTTAAACCTTGCAGAGAGAGGATGAGAGAGAGACAGAGAGACAGACAGATCCAAGTCCACGTGGGTCAGAAGACAGCAGGAGACGAGTGAAGTTCTACTACTGAGTCCGGAGCTGATAGTCTGCAAAGAAACAAGGAAATGAGGCATGCTTAATTAAACGATTCCAAACGGCAGGAAATTGGGGGTGGGGAGTGGTGGAATAAAAAGTTAATTGTGGCAGCTGAGCTTTCCACCCGGCCGACCAAGAGCACAATGCAAAACAAAACAGGGTTTGGAGACGCGAGATAACCTGATGATAGCGGGTTAAATTCAGGATATGAGAGAAACAGGTGATATCTGCTCTAGACTCAATACGCATCATATCAACTTTTGCACAATAAAGCTCTTGTATTTTGTGTCATCAATCAATGCAAGTGTTTTTCGGGCTTCTGATTAGAGTCATAGAAATAGATAATATATAAGGAGTACATGATGGAAAGAAAAGCGATTGATTATTCTATAATAATAAATAATTAACGATTAAAAGTATTCAGTGTAGCAACAAAGACCCAATTTGCTATAGTGACACACCATTAGTGTTGGGCGGTACATTGATATACTGTAAAAGGGGCGTTCAAGCCAAACCAGGACTTCTGCTCGTGCAAAATAACACCATTAAGAGAGTAAAAAACTACCTCTATTGGTCTATATAATCCCCTGCTATACTACTGCCATAAATACTTATCCCAGCATTTTACTAGTGCTTGGATACCATCAAGGTAGAACGTTTTCTCAGTACGCCGGAGCTTCATGTCTGAAACGCCGGCCTCCCAGGAACTCCTTTCAAATGCCCAAACATACCCAAAAAGTCACAAGTTGCTATGGAAAATGTAAATGTGTAAAATATTCTTTAGCGTGTCATCATCAGTACACAGTGTTATTAACCCTTCACACCCTGGAATTCCTTCTGCCCTGAAAGAAATGACATTCTATACAGTATCTGTGATGCTCCAGAGGCCCTGTGGAGGACTACTTCATCAGAACGAGTTGAGCTGTTATTATTTTTGTTCTATTTTAAACACATCTGTTTTTGTTGTTGAGGAGCATTTTCAGACACAGGTCTATTTTGAATTAACATATGTCGAGGTATATACAGTATATTGATATCTCTGTATTTTTAGACTGAATATAATTTTTGGGCCATGTCGCCCACTCCTACATACCATACATTAAAATAACCTGCATCTGAGAGAAGGAACAAAAACAAACAACGTATCTTTATCTTGAGATTCTGGAAGCCAGAAGTGCCTGCTGACCTCCAGCCAAGTTACATTTCTCCGAATTAGTTTAGCACACACCCTTGTATAGTGTGCGTAACCCTGCATTACCCAGAGTGTGTGTGTGTGAGACTTACTTAATGCCTTAACGTGATCTTACACTGAGAATCAAAACCCCTGAATAAGAACATCCTTAAATACAAAACCATACAGTTTATGCTGCAAGGCCAGTTGTTACACAATGTGATTTCAGACTCAATTGAACACAATTAAAAATGGGAGAAAGTACAGAATGTCCCGTCTTTCTCCATCTTACTATTGACTCAGCACAGCATCTCTGCAGTGAGCCGAGTTCTACCTTCTTCTTCTACAACATCCTCTTTTCACAGAAACTATTGCATCTCCACACACACACAACTCTCTCGCTCTCTCTTGTTTGACTTTTACTAAATTGCCTAATTGTTGCCCAATACCTGTAACATTCTGCAAAACAATGACAAATATAGTGCCAGAAAGAGTGTGTGAGAACTTTCTGCGAGTGTGGAGAAAGCGGCATTGTGCCACAGATTTTTAGTTGGAGATACCGTTTGCAAAATTTGGGGTATAACTCTTAATTTCATGCTGTTATGAGTCAAGTGCTACAATAACATTAGAAACATTATTAATATTACTATTATTATTATTAATAATATTTGTGTTGAAACGAGTGATGGTGCTTACCTCCGTTCTGGGTGATGTATCGTACCCATGGGAGTGCCTGGTATCCACTCTTCTCAATAATCTTCAGGTAACGCACCTGTTAAAAAAAAGGGAAAAGGGAAAAGAAAGGCCTGTGAATTAACCTCACACACCTTCACTTTGTAACGCTTCTCAATTTTACGCTCTACAAAGGAGGCAAATCGAACACCATGCTGGAATGCTATTCTAGATAAATTAATCAACTACGAAAATGAAGCATGACACCTGCTACAAAACTTTTCCATTATGAAAATGTTTCTATGATGAAAAACTTTACATCTTTTCACACTGGAGACTCCTTCCAGAAAACACTACATAATTAAGATGTATATTAGTACAAGACAGACCAGTTTTCAGATGGAAACAAAAAACCAAGAAGAACTCATTCTCCAGCATGCTCAGTAAAACCTTTTCTTATGTTTTCTTATAAAACTGCACAAATCTGTGTCTAAAACACCTGATTTTAAACAATGAGTTTTCACTCCAAATATTGACTGTTTATTTTATTACTATTTATTGCTATTTATAGAAGTTTCTTTTATGCAGAAATGTTTTCAAAAGCATCTTTTGCTTATGCCATATTTTTGGATGTGCCCAAGAGTACTATAAGTAAAATAGCTATTAGGTTTTACTCAGCTTGCTGGAGAATATGAGCTCTTCTGGTAACTTTGTCACACTCGCTCCTATCAAAATTCAAATTTTATTTGTCACATACACAGTACGATATGCAGTGAAATGCTTATACCACCGCCCGTGACCCTAAAAATAAAAGCTTATTAATAGGAAATAAATATGAATAAAAAAGAAATACAATAGAAAATAAATGTAGCTAGGATAAAATAAAAATATTCTGTACAATATAGAAAAATATAGAAAATATAGAAATTTTTGTGTAAAAAAAAAAAAAAAAGAATAAATAATAAAAAAAAAAATCCTTTCTATTTTTGTGCAAATCCCAGGAGCGTACATTAGGTTTTTTGTTTCCATCTGAAAACTGATCCGTCTTGTACTATATATATTTTTTCTTTACAGAAGAATTATTTACTAATTTTTAAATTATATATGTAAATACTGAATGATTTTGTACATAATTATGCAGACATGATAAAATTGGTAAAGCATATAATATGGTGCCTAAGACTTTTGCACAGTATGTATATACACCTTCTATTAATCTATTAACATACCATGTGGTGAAAATAACTAAAAAAGTGATTGCGCGCAAACACTGGCACAAAGCCTGGGAAAGTGCTTGAGCGGCACACAGGAAGCATTTGAAGAAGTGAGATTGAGGAAATGGCACCTTTTCTTCCCTTCAGCGATATTGAGACACGCTCCGTGACCTTGATAGTTAGCTGTTGCATCACGGTCACTTTGCACAATCGCACAAAAAACAAAAAAAAACACATATTGTTAATAACTATGTTGAAAAGGTACTGGTTAGGAGCAGCTTAGAGATTTTGGGGTTACTGGGTGTTCTTCCAAAGTATACGCATAGTAAAATTTGAAGCTATGCCATCTGGCTTATACCAACGCTGTATTCCCGAAGGACAGGCGCTTTAAAATAGCACGTGTGTAGACGAAATAGTAACTAGGCATTCTTTTTTATAAGACGCGCTTTCAGAGTATGCATCAACATAGGCTAAAGGAGGAGTTTAAAAATGGCCTCTCGGGCTATTTCCAATCAAATTTGGTGGAGATCCCCGCCAACGCAGAGTCGCTTCTGTGCATATTTCAGGCTGTGCATGTGGACTTTAGTTGGGTGCAGCACTGCCACCCTGGGTGCAGCGTCCACTATTTAAAACTCATCAAAACCTCCCTCTGGACCGACCCAGGCGGGCCCGTATACGCACTGGCACGGTGACGAGACGGTCACCACTCGAGGTCTCCAAATGTGGCTTTGTGTTCACGGCCTTTCGGGCCACAGTGTATGTCAAAGTAGTGGTTAGGCAGCGCTTGATTCATGTTAGAGGGTTTATGAAGTGCTGCGTCACTACAGCGCCAGGGCACAGCCGCGCTCTATAATGTCAAAAGCGGCTCCAGAGGATCGAGTGCACGGTTCCAGCTTTACCAAAAATTCACCTTACAAGACAGGGGTAGACACTGTATTTGGTGCCCAAGACGTTTTTGGCTCGGCATGCGTGTGTGTTTACGGGTATGCGCTGGTCTTTCATTGGCGTGGCGCGGCCTGGTAGACCTTGTGGCCTACGGAGCATGCTTCGCAGGCAGGAGACAGACTCCCAGACTTTCACAGACATGCAGTCTAGTCACGTTTTCTCCCAAAAGCCTGCACTTGTAAATCTCCACACACGCCAGAGAGCTCGGTCACTGAGTCAGCGCTGCTTTAAGATGGGCACCGGGTCGAGGTCATGAAACGTGAGATGACTCCTCAAGCGTTAAACCTAATAAAATGTACAAACATCATCAATAAGGACGAAGCGGTTTATGCTCCATCTACGTCCTTGCAGCTAATCTGACCTAGAGTGTGGATGTGAAGATGCTCATCAAGATGTCTTGGTGTTTAAGTGGTGTAACCGTCACCACAGGCTCATTCCAGACTGGTGAGCAAACAATTAAGACGTATAATCTTTTAAAAAAACCTCCTAAGCATCATTGACTACAAGAAAATTACAGGAATCCGTACAAGGCAAGGCGCTGGCCTTTGAGACTGATTAACCGTTAAAGGCAACATTTAATTGCCGACAACAGGCACTTTTTTTTTTTATCCTTACCGTCCTTTAGACGAGACTGATCGTGATCAAGTGAGAAAACAAACAAACAAAAAAAAGAAAAAAAAAGAAAGAAAAAAAAACGATGCCACTCGCTTAAAGCGGGACCATTGATTTGAGAGCGGTGCCGCCTCAAGCTGTTATTACGGACTCTTTAAAATGCCACCCATAAAGTCTTGAACACAGATCTTGCATTGCTGCAGAGAAGAAGGGCTAAATACAGCCATACTAGAGAAAAAGAAAATCCCTCTAAAACATTACAAAAAAAAATAAAAGTCTGCTGTCACGGGGGCACAGACACACAGGAGGGAGTCTCCATTCACGGGCCATATGAGGACACCAGTAAAGCAGACAGACATGCTGACCACAGGAGAACGACAGAGAGAGGGAAAGGGTGAGTGTGTATACAGTATGAATGTAAGGGTTATCAAAGCATCTCTGAGGTTTTGTCCCAATGCAAGTCAGCAAGTTCACTCGGGAGACGTCTGGCAGGCCGGATCGTAAGCAGCAGGGCTTTTGAACTCGCACAGAAATTATAATCTACAGCTTTTTTTCCCCCCTCAATTAAGCCAGAGTGTGGTCAATTCCATAAACTCAAATATTTGTCAAAATAAATAAATAAATAAATAAACTGTTTATGCACTTCAAAAGGGTAAAAAATTGGACTTAAGATATCAGAAGATGAGATGACAAGGTCTGAAAAGTCTGGTTTTTATAGATGACATTTCTAAACATGGCAAAGTTAAATGACAAGCTTGTGTTGGATTTTTTGTTCAGCTTTATTAGTGTTTCCTAGTAGTATTGCTACATTAATGTACTTTTTTTTCTTTAGTTTTTACAATGAAAACCTTCCCACCCATCCATCCAAGTTAAAATCTATTTATCCATCATCCATCCATCCAATTTCCCTCCTATCCCTTCTGAACTTTCTATCAACCCATCCATTCAGTCATTCATGATTCCATATTCTAAACCATTGTATCTATCCAACCAATTTTGCATCCACCCATCCAAAAAAAATGCATTTCATTGGCTTTATACAAGTTGAATCTAATCCAAGTAACCATCCATTTATCCATCCACCATAGTTTTCATCCATCCATGTTTCCATCAATCCATTCATTCATCCATCAATCCATGTTTCTCTCAGAGTTGCCTTTCACCAACCCACACATTCAGCCATCCATCCATCAATGTTTCCTTCTATTCCTCCATCAAAGGTTGATTTTTGATCGTCCATATTTCCATCCCTCCCTCAAAGTTTCCCCACAAATTTTTCACCCACCCATCCCTCCTTTCATGTTTCCATCCACCCAGCCCCAAGTTTCATGCCATCCATCCATTCCTACCTCCATCAGAGGCTGCACATGCTCATCCAGGCTTCTTTTCATCCATGATTCCATCTATCCATCCACCCTTCCTCCAAATTTCCACCCAATTGTGTTCATCCGTCCAACTTTCAATTCATACTACCATCTATTCTTCTATACATCCATCCCTCATTCTTCTATTCAACCATGTATCCCTTCAAGTTTTCTTCCAGCCATCAAATCCCCGATCATTCATTAATCCAAATTTCCTTCCATGCATATGTTTCAATCCCTCAATCCATCCATTCAGTCAGCCATCCGTGTTTCCATTTCCCTCTCTAGGGTTACACCTGTTAACCCAAAATTTATTTCCATCTTTCTATCTAAAGCTGCATCTGGTCATCCAATTTTACATCAATCCATGTTTCCATCCATCTCTGCCTCCATGTTTTCAGTTTCCTAATAATCTTCCATTTATCATTCTATCCATCCAAGTTTCAATCCCTCCATTCACATCTTCATCCATGTTTTTATCCAGCCATCCTTTTAAGTCTGCATCTGTCCATCCATGTTTGCCTGCATCCATCCAAGTTTTCATCCATCAATCACTCCTGATTGTTGTTATCTGTTCTTTCCAATTTAGGATTACATTTCAACCTGTATTGTATATTTTGTATCTTGTGTGATGTTTAATTACACAACACAAGACACACATTCACCTGAATGAGGGAATCATCACGATGGTGATTTCCCACGATATGGTCAAAACATCTGCAAAGAAGAGGCTAAGCTATTGCAAGAATGACCATGGTCAAAAAAAAGAAGAAAAAAAAAAACAGCATCAGTTCACCCACTTGTAAATGTTTGCCGTCTTAAAAGAAAAAAAACTGAGCATAAAACCTGATCAAAACAAAAAGCAGCTTTGAGGCTGCAATGGGGCCTCAAAACAAAAAACAGGCATACATAAAATTGAGAGAAATTAGCGAGAGGAAATCTCACATAAGTTAACTATTTAATTTGATTTGAGAAATGACTGATTCTTTCCTCATAATTCTGCTCATCGAGGAGGGGGAAAATCGAGTTAAACAAGAGGTTTAGCCACTTTGGGTTCCGTGTGGGATGCTTAATACAACTTAATCCACAAAAGAGAGGAAATCTCCTCTGCTTCCCCAATTCATTCACTCCCTTTCAAAATCATATAAAATCAGCGCTAATCGCATTGGCTGAGGAGCGGAGGAGCGGCAGGAGCAGATTGTACGGCTCCTTTAAGACCATCATGCTGAACTCTATAGAGCACGACAGGGCACCCAGAGTTCAGCCAAACTTTTAGCCACACACACACACACGCACACACAATTCATTCCCAGTGAGCTGTAACTTATTAACGTGCTATATCACAGATTATGATACTACACTCTTAAAACCTCAACAACAGTTTTAACACTTATAGGGAGTAAACACAGAGCTTTCACGCTCTAGTTCAGTGTAATCAAGATTTCATTTAGTCAATATGATCACTACAGCCTGTAAACACTACGCATTTCTCATCCCAGTGTGCGACAGAGTGAATTACAATGCACAATGGGAATGAAGATCTTTTTCCAAACACTATTGAAACCTCTTCCAAGGCCAGATATTGCTGCATTTGTGTGTTAGTCACTTGCTGAGAGAATATACAAAGATACAGCTGGCCTGAGTAGTGATTAGAGAGAAAGACCTCGTCTTTAACGGTTATACAATACAAAAAGGATCATGTTTGGTGTAAATGCAACCAACGGGAATTTAAACCGGATTGTAATTAAGAATATCCTTACATCACTGTATTAATTTATAACCCATATTCAACATCCAAAGTTTTGTTTGTCTGGCGTGTCCCATGGATGCTCGAATGGATTGAGATCTGGGAAGTTTGGAGGCGTGGTCAAAACCTTTGAATTCTTTGCCTCCTAAGCCTCAAATGCGGCAGGCTGTGATGCACTGGGTGTTCTGATACCTCTCTCACATGGCCAGGATTGGGTTTTTTTCCATCGGCTCTTGCTACATGCACTGTAAATGGGGATTATGTTACGTTAATTGAAATCATATTTGAATGTACATATCCTTATTTCAAAAATATCCCTTACCAGAAAAAAAAAAATGCAAGCAATTTACAGAAAGCAAAGTAACTTTTTTTGCTTTTTACAATATTAAAATCGGACACGACAACAAAGAGGCGCTATACAACACCCCAAAAGGACGAAGTACAACTAAATCTCATCGTGATACATCCCACATAAAACTACGAGGTGTCAACAGATTTACAGACAATGACTCGAAGCTTCTAACACTCCCTGATTTGTGACTCAAATGCATCATGTGACGCTTCTGAGGTAAAGATAGGGGAATATTTTTAAATAAAGTTAAATAATGATTCAAATTATTTAAAAACACATTCTATCTTTAGATCACTTGGCTCAAATACCCCAGAATGTTTTAGATATATAAATAGACACATATACACACACACACACACACACACACACACACATATATTACATATATATATTACAGTATAGTATAATATAGTTTAATCCTTGATTCGGACTTTTAAGATTATGTTGAGTTAATTTTCTTTAACAGAAATTGTCAATAATGTTGACGTTCCCATAGTAACGAGTTACACAGAGCATTGATGCCGATGATGACAAACATGCCAAAGAATCTAATTAAACAATTAGTGACGTTTTCTGTGACAAGATATTTATTTCGTGTGTCTGAAAATATTTGAGTCTTTAATGTCAAAAGATGTAAAAGCTTTACGTTGGTCACCACAGGAAAGTCCTCAAGATTATTATAATTTTTTTTTTCCCCGTCAAAGCTGCATTGTCTTTGGGCAATACAGCTTTACTTAATAAAAACAGTTAATAGTTGGCTGAATGCTGTGGAAAAGGAGATGGCAGCAGAAATGGCACCAGTAACTAATACCATTTTGTTGATTTATTTTTCTATAACAGCACGTCCCCACGAAGGTTTCATTGCTTACTTAAGAGTTTTGAAGCAATCAGTAATAAAGCCGGAATTCACAGTAAAGAGGAGTCTGCTTGATTTCTCAGTAAAATGACAAGCTGCATTTCTGCATCTTATTATCTTCGTGAGAGACGAAGATAGGACTGAATACACACCTGTTACAACCTTAATGTAAAATAAACGCATTTTATGGATCTTTGGCAAACATATACTGGTTCTATAAAGAAGTTTAAATGGATAAAATGTTTGATTTGGAGAAGTTCTTCTTTAATCAATAAAAGTTACGCAAACTGCTATGAGGAATACACTTGAGAAGACGCTGTTAACCTACTCATGTTAATGCAATGCACATTCATTTGCTTTTTGACACCAGAATTCAAGTTATTCCCAATTTTATGTCAGAGTTTTTATTTCATTTAAAGCTGGCTGTGTGAACAATTATTAATCCTGACAAGTCAAACTGGTCCTACAACATAATACTCAAGACTCCAGACTGTGGAATTAGATCAAGCCACAAAGCACAGAAGCTGGTTTACTCTGCCATCTAGTGGCACAGGCAGAGAAAACACTTCATGTTACATATTCAGAGACAAAACCTTTTCCCCAAGCAGATTCATGATCCTTATCATTCATCTTGATTTAATTCCTTCCTCATATAAGAAAAAAAATAATAAACAAACAAACAAATGAAATCAAAGACAATAGGACAACTACTGTAAATGTAGCATCTTCTTTTACCATAATAAATCTGCTGGTACACAATATTATGTGACTACACACTGAACGTGCACATATTCTAAATGGTTTCTTATTTAAATACTAAACATATTGTTCGTTATATTGTTTATAGAATTTAAGTTACTAAAGACTTTACTTGCAGTAAGTAGAGCACATTGCTGCAACCTTGTGGAGTGAACAGGGCTAAGAAGAATGGCAAGAGCGCCATCTTGTGTCACTAAATGGAATCTGATCTGCCTGTAGATCAGTAAGGAGGAGAATCTCTGAAGAGATCCTACAATGTTTTGAAGAGCTCTGAAGAAATACTGCACGGTTTTAATTCAAGATTTTACCATGAGGTTTGATTTCTCCAGCAGAGATTATTAGTTTTCTAATATATCCACCTGCAGTTTTAACCAACATGAATATGTAATTTAAGCAAAAAACATACAGAATTTGGGATTAAGGATTGGGCAAATCTGGTATTTTGAACTCGTAACACACTCGAGGCCAGCGCTATCCGCTCCTTCCGCGTGCGCGAGCTCGCAGACGCCCCGAATGGCGTAGAGCCGTGCAATTAATGTGGGAGCACTAATACCTCTCATCCCTCCCCGCTGAGAGAGCTCGGCCAATTTAGCTCTCTCGAGGCCTCCGGCTATGAGAGGTTACAGCATCACCCGGGGATCTCCGGATGATAGGATGATAGGGCGAGCACTTTACCACTGTGCCACTCGGAGGCATTTTCACAGAATCTTTCTAGAATAACAATGAATGTTGCTAAGAATATGGCAATTAAGCAAAAAACATGTGGCATTTTGGGATTAAGGATTTGGAGAATTTTATTTGGGCAGATCTGTCATTGGAACAAGCTGAATTTGTTAATTAAGATTTGGAAAATTTGTGATTGAAGACTGAGTGGTTTAAAAATTGAAGATGGGTTTGTTTGAGGATTTTGGACTAGACAAATTTGGGATTTCAGACTTACATTATTTAAGTCATAAATCAAAACTTCACATGCTGTAAGATTTTGAACTGAGTGGATTTGGGATTTTGGATTGGCTAGATTTGTGACTGGGTGAATTGGATATTTAAAGTTGGGTTTGGGTTTTAGCAGAATTTGGAATTTAGGTTTGGGGGATTGTCCATTTCCACAGAATCTTTCTGGAACTGCATTGAATGTGAAAATCAATAAAATGTAATGTAAAATTGAATTAGCAGTGATGATTAGTAATACTATGAGAGAAGAAAAAACTTGTACCTGAATTCCAGAAGTGGTGAAGTAGGGAATCTCAAATTTAACACTAATTGGTGGCTTTCCTTCTTTATCCTCAGCTTCCACACTAGGCAGACCAAAGTGCGCTCTCATTAAGTATTCCTTGCCTCCCTGTGAGAAAAAGAGAGGGATAAAAAAAATAATAAAAAAAAGAGTAAGAACAAAATAACTTCTGTCAAAGCAGTAGGCACTTCATCACTTTCAAAAACTTCTCTTTAAAGAAACACTGAGTAGTATGCAAGCCTGTTTATATACAATGTGTGTGTGTGTGTGTGTTTGTGTAGGTGTGTGTGAGCACTCGTACTTACAGGGAAAGATTTAATGGACCAGACGATCTCGCTGTTCTCAGGGACCCACTTCACACTCCCCACTGTGGTCTTAAACTTGGGCGAATCTGCATCCGTGGGCACTGGGATATGGATCTCCACGTTATTGGCGGTGGATCGACGCTTAAACTGCGATTTGGCCTGAAACACCAGAATCTGGATTAGACTGGATATTGCATTCCAAACTCAGTCAATATCTGGAGTGTCTCAGTGGTTTAAAATGTTATAGAGAAAACTACTTAATGAAGTATTCCAAGTCTAGTGAAATTAACACTATATTACAACCAATTCCATTAAAGGCAAACACAATGCTGCTTGTGCCAGATGCAGGAGACCAGAGGTCTGTCTCCTTGGGTTTGAGAGGTGAGGAAAAATAAAAATAAATCAGTTCTGACCTTTATCATGTACTCGATTCTGCTGTGTGAATGCTTCTCAATCACAGACTCGATCCAGATCAGTGGCTTCACCTAAAAAGTGCAGAGGTCATCACAAGGTGGATAAAAGTCATGAAGTGGAGTAGTGCGTGCATGTGTGCGTTTGTACGAGGTCGAGTCAAAAATTATCCTGCCTTCACTTCTTCATCAGAAGTGAATCTTCATCAGTTTTTTGTAGAGTGTTGACAGTGAAGGTAGAACTGTGCTTACATTTGTCATCAGCCATTCCTTCCTTAAACTCCTCTATTAATTCATACACACTTTTTCAAGACTAAAACACTTTCTCCATATTGCGCTTTTCAATAAATAACGGCACCAAATTAATCATGAGGTAAAACAAAAAAAATTTAATCTCTGGAGAATCCATTATTACTCGCACCGCAGTTACAAATGACCTGATGTAACCTGATGTTCACATCTGCACAGCTACGACTGGGGAGACAGTAGTCTTGAACGGAAAGCTCCTATAAGACAGAGCGACCAGCAGAAGTTTTAATATAAACGGCGTGCGGATCATTTTTGACTGCGAGCCCCTGTGTACTCACATGTGTGTTAAGACGGTATGACATGAGCTCAAACTCTCCGTCGGGAGGGATGAAGGAAATGGTGCGATCGTTCTCAAAGCGGGACAGCCGTACACACTGGTGGAACTTAACGTCCTCCAGCTCTACAGACTTACTCTTCCCTCCTGAACGTGAAGAAAATAGGGTTAACCCAGATACAGTAATATCCATACATATGTCATTTCTGAATGCACTATCATACGTAAAGCCTTAAATACACTCTGAAGTCAACTGACTCTTTCCCAGACATGCTGATAATATTATCTCTTATATATGATGGAACAATAAATCATGTCAGAAAATACGTTCTCAGAGTTTCTACGCATTTTAAATGACTATTTACTTTAATAAATAATTTATTATAACCATATGGTGTTTATAAACATTGTATATACACAGACATCTGTGAAAATGTCTACACAGCAGTATGTCCCTTATAGCAGTTTTCTCGCCCTCTCTCTCTTTTTTTTTTTTTTGCATTTGCAGACAGAAAAAGCAAACTCACGTCCAGTGTTTTCGAACAGGACCTTGTCGTTAAGGCCCAGACGCAGCTCGGGCATTCCCGAAAGAAACACTCGCATTTTAATGGAGCCGACAATCTCACTGCGGAGGACGTTCCCATTGGCACTGACCTGTGAAGAGACGAGCAGCATGTTCATCTGTCTGAGAAGCAGCCAAAGGTTTATTTTAATAGGACAAAGATTCGACAAACCAATCAGTATCTATAAAAAGGTTATGAGCTCCTCTCAGCCTAGATTAGCGAAGCGACTGCAAAGCTACATAAAACTGCATCATATATTAACCCTTTAGAATGAATTGTGATAATGCAAAGATTTTTTCCTTCTTGCCACTAGGATTTGGTTTGGAACTTTAGACATCTGATTCTAGTCAAAGATATGAGGCTAGGTTAATCAAATATTTCTCATAGTAATCAAATTTAACTTCAGGACATCAAGCTGAGATGGAAACCATTACAAAGCACCTCAAGATTTGATCATAACAGCCAATCAGCAGTCAGAAAATGGTATGACTTGATATGCTAAATTTGTAATGTGAATAAAACTTTTATTTTTACACTAAGACAAAAAGAAAGAAAGAAAAATCAAGGTCTCACATCCTTTTATATATTGCTGCAAGTAACCATGGCAACAATTAAGTTCACAAAAAGTTATATGGTATATAACTGATTATTGGACCACATCTAAACTAAAGCAGAGGATTAGAGCTCACTTTAATTTCAGAATTCTGACACTTTTTCCAGAACTTTGACATAAGAATGCTGATTTTATCAAATTCAAATTTTATGTCGTCACATACAGTCACACACAGTACGATATGAGGTGAAATGCTTAAACGACCACCCATGACCTTAAAAATAAAAGATTACTAATAGGAAATAAGTATGAATAAAAAGAAATAAAATAGAAAATAAAAAAATTTAGCCAAGATAAGAATAATATATCTATACAAGACAAAATACAATATATTTGTAAAGAAAATAATAGAAATATTTTACCTCAGACTTTTGATATTATCTCAGAATTCCCCCCTCCCCCCATAATTTTGATATTAAGACTGCTGATTTTTTTCTTAGAATTCTGACAACGTTTTCAGAATTCTGACTTTTTGTCTCATTTCTAACTCTCAAATATATGACTTATATAAAACCTTCGATCTTAGTCTCAGAATTACATTTTTCTCTGCAGAATTTTGAACCTTTCCCCCCTGCAGAATTATGAATTTTTCAAACTTTTGACATTTTTGTCAGACTTTTGTTTTTTTTTTTTCCTGTAGAATTCTGACTCTCCCCCGCCCTGCAGAATTCCGACAGAGCCAAAAAAAACAGAGCCAAAAATTGCAGCTAAATAGTAAATCACTAACAATGAACACTTTATATACATTGTGCTTATTATTGTGTTTTTTATTCTGTGATGGATTTGTGTTTTTGTTTCCATAAGCAGAACCAGAGTCTAAAAGTGCGGGGGTCTGTTCTAAAAGCGGTGCTCCTACCAGAAGGTTGACGGACTCGATGACGTCCAGGAAAACCTCGTTCTTCCTGTACTTGATGCCTTCTGACCTCCAGGACACGGCATTGGTGACCGTGGCGGGAGGACGGGGAGCTCCCGTGTCTAACTTGTGTCCCTCTTGTGTGATGTATCTGAACACACAAACAGACATTAAGATGAGAATAAGTACGAGGTCAAAAAAAAAAAGAAAAAAAAAAAGAATATTAAAAAGTCCTTGTGACATGCAGTATAAGTTGATACTTACTCCTGCAGGATTTTGCTGTCTGTCGTCTGCGGGTAGCCGAAGTCCATCAGCTCGTCGAGCAGCTCGTAAATGATGACAAAGTTATCTCTGATGCTCTCCTCCTCCAGCTCCTTAAAATACTCAGAGAAAACCTGACGCCACAACACAACAAATACACAACATGCGTTATTATATCTGCACAACATTTAGGCATCTAATCAACACACACACACACACGCTCGAATGTACGTACCTGCACAATTTTATACAGGAACGAGAAAACCAAAGAGACGCAGGCATTTTTTTTGGACGTCGCCACAACTAGGCAGCAGAGTTAAAGGAAACTACGAGCTCTCAACGTGAAAGGGTGCAAATTCCACATACATTGTTTTGTAACGCAAACAGGAAGTTACATCTATAAGTTGTACATAATAACAGGAACCAAGTTGTCTTGCAGACATCTCAACTGAAGCTAGAGATTAATTCTTTTATGATACATCTAGCTCTGGTATCTGATGTGATTTTCTTTACAAATTACTACGTTCAAATGTTTCCCATTCTCTCCCCAAATATGTGTTTTCAATTACCCAGAAACACACACTGGAGATGTATGCCTGTCTACAACACTGATAAACAGATCAGCCTTGCCCTGGGAGAGAGAGAGTGTGAGAGAGAGAGTGACAGAATGAAGGATACGGTAAAGGTTGTTGTGTTTAATCCACATGAAGCGCACTCCTCCATGGGCCAGGATGGGTGACAGAGTGCCTTCCTCCTCCTTATCCATCAGCAGGGTCATGAAGTGCTCGATCTCAGACATGTCCACATCGCCGCGGTAGTTACGGCAAATTAGGACCTTGCGAACACACGCAGAGTAACTTAAACGTTAGAAAAACAAGTCAATGTGCAACATGAACACAATCAAATAAATCCTCGATTCTTTTGCTTTTTGTTTTTTAACTGATCTTGTCTCTACCAAGTCCTCTAGTTGCTGAAGAAGCAAAGGAAGTCTCTCAGCGACGGTGCTCACCTTGACTTGCTTGGGCATTAGACCACTAGAAACGGGTTTTATAATGATCGGACAGAGCGCTGTGATCAACTGGACAATACACATTTGTAAGATATTTGCTGATATCGTCAAGTCGTGCGACTTAAGGAGAAAAGCACAGTGAAGGAAACTGAAAGGATTTTAATGAAGATTTTCACCTGTCAAATAATTAAACATATATTTGAAATATCTGAATGTTTACTATAGTCGATAAATGGAGATTCAAATCATTTAAAACGTCCTTTTTTTAACATAAAACAAACAATTAAAGCTTTTCTGAATGTCAGCTGAATCAAAGCTGGAAATACACTGTGGCTGCGTCCTCAACTTTGAGAACTGTTGTGACAGAATGGATGGTTTTCTTCACAGTGTGGCTACTTTTAAATCATCTCGGGCTGGACGTGTACTAGGCAGATAGTTTTAAAAAAATAATAAAAAAATAAATAAAAAGTATGTACATGTTGGAAATTGGGGAAAATTGCTCCAGTTTGTGGTTCTTTTGTGTATCACCAAAGTAGGGCTGCATGATTCTGGTTAACTGTGAATCACGATTTTTCTCCATGGGAGATGGGATGTGCTGTCTACACACGACTTGTAACAAGAAAATGTTTTTGTTTATTTTAGAATAAGCAAAAACAAAGTTAATAACTCAAAAGCTGCTGAACATAAATCGAATGTTAACAAACGAAGTCAGTGCAAGTGAATCGCCGTCATTCAGACACAATATCACATGTATACCTAAATCGCGATCTTTACATTTATAATAGAGATGCGCCGGTCGATCGGACAGTGACCAGAATTTTATTTCACTTTTATTTCACTTGATGGTGTTACATTATCAAACCTGTGTGAGTTATAAGCATCTGATCTGCCTTTTCTCCAAACGTTGTTGATGGGGGTATGGTGCATGATGTGCGTTCGAAATTTTCAGCGATCTCAGAAGCTCATAACGCAAGAGAAACTTAAAGTTTCCCTGAAAGTTACCCTGATGTGGGGCAAAATAAATGTACAGAAAGAATAGATTTATTCCAATAAAAGAGCAATGATCTGAAATATAATATACATAAATATATACAAAATATATATATACACGGCTAATATTGCTGTTGTCAAAAGTTTATACCTCCATTAAATCTATGTACTGTATTAAATCTCAACAACGTTTTCTCAATAACTTAATCATGAGCATCTTTTATTTTTTTGATGCGTGACTTCAGCCTCAGACTAAAGTTGTCATCTCATCTTCTATACCGCTTTATCCTGCATTCAGGGTCGCGGGGACCTGGAGCCTATCCCAGGAGGCTTAGGGCACGAGGCAGGGTACACCCTGGACAGGGTGCCAATCCATTGCAGGGCACACACATACATATACACACACTACGGGCAATTTTGGGAACGGCAATTAGCCTAACCTGCATATCTTTGGACTGTGGGAGGAAACCAGAGTACCCGGGGGAAACCCACCAAGCACAGGGAGAACATGCATGTTCACCCAGATTTGTCAGTTAGTCTTACAAACAAATCTTCCTCGCTCAGATTTGAAATTTTTCAGCGAGAAGTATGACTGCTCCAAAGAAGGCGTGTGACATCACTTTTTACAACACAGAGCCGTAAAGTTGGCTGCGTGTTAAAGTGGGTGTTGTATTTTTGACAGGTTTTTGTATTTTAAAATGGTGGAAAAACGAAATGGTGAAAATCAGCAGTAGTTGTGTGAAAGTTTTAGGCACACAAACTTTTATTTGCACAAAAATTTATAGATGCGTGACTCGACTGCGTGACATTATCCTAATCCCACTTCTCCAATCACAACTGTTTAAATCCTCTATAATTGAGTTGTGTAGGATTGGTAATCTGATCAAATGATTTCGGAAAGAAAGCAAAACTGGAGAGGGGATGAGCGTTTTGCTTTGGAAGTAAAATGTAAAGAAATAATTAAAGCAAAATTCTGCTCTACTCTTACATCTAAAAGGTAAAAAGTGAATGGAGGCAATTTGTGAAATCATCAATACAACCTGTCAGTTTGTTGTACGCTGTGATGAAGTGCTGCTTAAAAAGGAGAATCTCAAAAAATTCTGTAAGAGCAGAGTTGAATTTATTATTTCCGACGTTGTCGGCTGGTTGGAGACTTACAGGACTCTCCTACACTTTAGTGGAGACAGGATTGATCCTATTTTACGAATATTGATAAATAACTCTTGCTCCTACTCCTGAAAGCAAGACCAAACTGGCATCACTCTGAGAATTTCTGCCCATTTAGGTGCGATTTCCTACTCTGAGATGCTGAGTAAATCCGGGCCCAGGACTGTACTGGGGATGCGACAATAACTTCAGCTCAAGCGGTTTTCGTGAATGATTGTGTGTACAGATCCCACAGACAAATGCATCTCTTGTGCACACTGACAAGTTATCCATCGATTTTCAAGGGCCAAGCATTTCACTTGCTGGATGTTCACGGGAACGACCGCAGTGAGCTGTGTTGGCCAAGATCATCATTCACAGCTTTCTTTACAACGCCTGCACCATTTAAATGTTTTACCGCAGCTAGACGCCTCATCACCATACTGTGCTTCAAGTCTTCATTAAATATCAATCACTTTTACACCTTCATTCATAACATAAGTCCCGGTTTGACTTGAACACCCCCTTCATATTTCCAGACTGAATAAAAGACCATGAGACCTCCTTTCTGTCATTTTAACCCAGAAATATGTTAATGTCTACAAAACTGTAATAATTAAGCATTTATATCTTTATTTTAATTATTTAAAAAAATAATAATAACATTAACTATGTAAACCCAGCCAAGTCATCCATTTCACTACTTTATAAATTATGTTTACTTAGTTTAGACATATAATTCACCTTAAAATAAAAAGAGAAAAATATATAAATATAAATCTAATATTTAACACAAACTGTAAAACACACCTCAGCACTGTGAGGAAGATGACTTGGCAGCGGCTCAACCAAACACACAAGCTAATCTCGTGTTTGCTAGCTATCATAAAACAGCTAGCGTTAGATAAATCCCGTGTGTGTTTACAGAAACTTTACAGGATGAAATAATCTAAAACTAAAACGCGTATAACTCAAAAAAACAACTCCACTTCTTCTTCTTTTTTACCAAATACGGTTCGTTTTCTTCCCACCGCTTTTCTCTGCATACGTTCTACATACTTGGCGAGAGTTGGTCGGTCATGTGATAAGGTTTATTCAAGCTGCTACGTGATTGGTCAAGAAAGCAGGATTAGCCAATTGATTGGCACAAGGCGGGACGCTAAACCCTGAAAACAGGTGGAAAAACTAGTTTGGAGGATTAGCATTAGCCGATAGCAGATGCTCCCCAGCGGTTCCCGGTTCCCGTTATCTTACCTTGCCTTTCAGATCTAACACGTAAACGGCGCTGGCTGACATTTCCGATGTCCTGAGATCGCTTCAAAACGAAGCGACTGCTTTATTAAAAAAAAATCAATAGAGTTCTGTTGGGGTCCTGGGGTTTTAATAAACGTTAAAGAAATGACGGAATCAGTGACAAATACGGATTTCTTTTGAGTGTTAAAAGTGTAAGCTGTTTTTTTTTCTGACTAGCGCCCCCTGCCAGTCTGGAGACACACTGCAGTCATACAAGATACTAAACAGGATGTACACTACCAATCTAAAATTTGCACACACCTTCTAATTCTAGTCTTTCCAGATCTTTGTTTCTTTCCACATTGTAAAACAATGCTGAAAACATATGATATGCAATAATCTCCTGAACAGTTAATATTGAGATGTGTCTGCTACTTTTTCTTTGTAAAGCCTTCACAACGGCTCTAATCTGAGGTGGAAGATTTAACACGTTAATATCAGATGAATATAAAGAAGAGATCAAGAGAGTAGAATTTATTTCTTTTATCTAAAATAATTCCCTTTACAGTTCTTGTGTAGTAAATAAATCCTAAGTGTCTCAGAATCACAACTAGGAATCACATTCAAAGTTAATTTAGGAATTAAAATATTTCTAGCTCACAGTAAGAAATTTCTTTAGAAAGCTTACTACTCTTACTTTCAACGAGGAGTAGGACTGCTCCTAGGAAAGCATGTGACGTCATTGTTTATGACACTGAGAGCCGCAAAATAGGCATCACATTGTGGTGGGCGTTTGTCATTTTAAATGGTGGAAAAGCAAAGTGGTGAAATCAGTGACTCGGCTGCATGACGTTATCACAACCCGACGCAGAAGCTCGGTCACATTGGTTTTGTTTTAGGAAAGCAGAGTGAGTGTTTTAAAGTGTGCCAGTGTCTTTTAAATTCATCCTACCTGGGAATCTGTCCTACCCACGCACAAACAAAAGTTACTGCATCTTTCCCCACTTTCACGGAATGCCCATAAATTCATGCTGCTACTAGCAGAGATGAGAAATCTGAATTATTTACAAATTCATCACTTACTGAACGGATCCGAGTCTCACGAGTCCTTTGAGTCACTTGAGTTAGTAGGTATTTAGACTGCTTTCGCCATGGTCTTCCACTAGAGTGTGGTCACCAAAATACAGTGGAACCTCAGATTACGAGCATAATTCGTTCTGGAAGTGGGCTCGTATTCCAAAACACTCGTAAACCAAATTAAATTTTCCCATAGGAAATAATGGAAACTTAAATTATTCGTTATAGTACAAACTTTCGGGTGGATCCTGCTCTTAAATCCAACTAAAAAAACTACTGAAGAACAAAACTCAGGCTCTA
>JAQMYG010000018.1:17739939-17750915 GCA_030014215.1 Clariallabes teugelsi
GCTGTCACGTGCCTAGGGTTCATTATAATAGTAATATCATATTTGATAATAATAAACCTATGAATTTATGTTCTAATTTAATATTTGATAGCGATTATGTAGGAGGGGGGCAATCCATGGCTATACATAGCGCATAACACCGGCCCACAATGGCCAGCGGCCCACCGGGAAAACGCCCGGTGCTCCAGATGGCCAGTGTGCAACTGCTCCAGGCCCTCATGACCCTAAGCGGCGGGGAGACGACAGCGATGATGATTTAGAGAACATTCACATAATGTTGCCTTAACGTTTATATAACCTTGGGGAAACCCAAGATGGTTCAAATAAGTTTCCCTAATGTCCTAGTAATGTTTAATTGCTAATTTTATAGCAGTACAGACAGATATAGAGTTATAGAAATCTAAAACACACCAAACTAAAGCAAAATTAAAACGTAAAAACTAATCTGGAAAGCCTGACCTCCCACTAACGAAGATGTACACCCAAGGATAATGTAGCCGTAGCCTGAAAGCTAACAGCACTGTGAGGTTCTTGGCTCAGATCTCCAGAAGTCTGGCTTATTCTGAGACGACAGCTGTTGCTTCCAAGACGTTCCACTGTGTTTTAACTTTGGCGGATGTTAGCAGTTGTTGATGTGATGTTCCTATTTCTGCTCACACACTGGAATCCCAGTTTGTCTTCAGGGACATTGTTGGAAAGATGATTTGAGCAGATCGCTTTCCTTGCTTTTCAATCCCTCCATCCTGAAATAGGACTGATGAAAAGAGTGTGAACAAAGATTTACAGACAGCAGAATGGTGTTAGACTGGGATCGGTTTTCTCTGGGTAGATGTAGATGTGTGCGCTGACCTCTTGTGTCATGATGGTTCACTAATCAGTGTTGTCAATAGTGTACCAAAGTCCTAGACACACACATTTTTATGCACTTTTCCCATATATGTCTTGTGATTTAATATGCAAAGCAAATCTAAGGAGTTTTTATTTTCCAAAAAGGTAAAGTAAATATCATACCGTTTTTTAGATGTTCAGTATTCTGCAAAAGTCTTGCGCCATCCCTCATTTCTTCATATTTTGCTTCCAATGAGCCAGATGTCAATTTATTAAGTTTTAAACATAGTCTTAAAGAATAGTTCTCCAGGCTTCCTGAAGGACTTTTATTGTCTCTCTTTCTCAGAGCAGTGTAGCTGAGCTGAGCAGTTTCAGAGGAGTGTTTTTAGTTTGTTAAGCCACACAGTGACCTATCATTCAAGCATAAAAAAAAACATCTAACTTAAGGCATGAACTAGTGAGGAACAGGTGCAGATGATGGCTGATGATCAGTCCAGGGATTAGTATACTGGTGATGCTGCATGCTGAGTGGTTGGAACAGATGAGAGGGGAAATGAGGTTGCTGCTAAGGTTGTTACATAAACAAGCAGTTTTTAAATTGTGCTTTTAGGCACTTTGCAGCATGTTTCAGTAAATTATTTGTTTGTATGTTTTATGTATGTAATGTACACCATTTCATTTAGTTGGATATGAATAAATAAGGGGGCTCAACTTTTGCACAGTACTGTACGCCCCTTGAAAACTCATCCTTATAATACTATATGACAGTGTAGATGTGTGCACTGTCACTAGGATCATGTTGGATCTTCTTAATCCTGACCCTTCTGACCCTCAGATACACTGGCATGACAGTTTTTTAAAGAAATTGGCTGGTATGTTTTTCCCAGTTTCTTTGTCTGAACTGATGTTAAGCCTCACAATACGAAGTTAATCGTATATCATTATTTTATCAGCTGCCTTTTATTTTCCTTTTTTGGTAGTGGCGCATTACTTAAAATAATGAAAATAAAAATGAATGCGGGGTTTGAAGGTCACATGGTCGCATGTGTTGGATTTCGCATTGAGTATAAAGTCTTGCCTTTGACATTTAAAGCCCCTAATGCTCTCACTCCGGCATATAGCCAGTATCAGCTGATGCAGGCTTACTACTAATCCCTGGGATCACTTTGTGCGCTATCCTCCAGGATCTCAAATTGTACAAGAGTATTCCAGGACGTATTAGTAATTAAGTGCTAATCAATTTGAAATCAATGTAAAAACACATTTAGTGAACTTTTCCTATGTATACTGGGTCTCCATTCCTTTTAGAACATAAGCATCATTCTATTGTACTTTTTTGTTACATGATTGAGGTTCTATATAAACAACGTTATTTGTTATCATAATTGCTACTACTATTGCTATTATTACAGGTAATACAAGTATTGTGAATAGGTTCATCTGGCCAATATGTCAGCATCTCCCCAGGGGGGTTTCTTTAGACGGATATTCTCTCTAATGTAACCTGACCCAGCAGCTTTCTCCATCCATCTCTGAGTCTCTGAGTCACTGGCTGCACAAGGAGATCACCACACTCCTCAGGAATGTCTGTAAGATTAGAGTAACCTAACCCCTGAGTAAACCTCTCACACGGTTCCTGCTGGTCTCTGCAGATCTCAAAGATCAGACTGACAAAATCAAGCACCTAATGCTTTGTGCGGAAGAGGTGAAACTGGGACGTTCGATAATTGTTACGGATTATGTTGGGGTTATACAGCATATCGATGTAATATTTAATAAAGGGTAATATTGCACTATAACAGTTAATACAGTTCTGGTCTCTGATTGTGATCCATTTTCTATGACAGCAGCTATGACAATATTAAATGTAACTATAAATAGATGAAAAATATGAGGGGTGTTCAAGTCAAACTTCAAATTTCTTATGAGTGAAGGCATAAAACCGATTGGCATTTACAGAAGCACTGTATGATGATGAGACTCTTAGCCGAAGTAAAACAGTTGAACGGTGCAAAAGTACTTCACATAACACCTGATCCTTGGAAAACGACAGTTAACTTAAGGAGGCAGTCCGATCATGGCGTCCGATCTTGATGGTATCCAAGCAACCAGTGAAATACTGGGATAAGTGCATTAGTACAGAGAAATATATAGAGAAATAAAGTTAATTTTGAACTCTTATAACTGTGTTCTGTTATTTATCACTTCAGGATGTCCTGTTATAAGAAAAGAATGTCGATGTCTTCTTGGGACTTCAAGGTGGTATTAGTACTTCTGCTTCACTTCACGAAATATGACAAGTGTTTTAGTAATCGCGCGGTACCCTTTATAAAGTTATTTCACCTACTACTTAATTCTCTGATCAGTTTTCTGTTCGGATGGTAATGTGATAGATCAGTGAACTCCTCCTTTTTTATTCTCACAGGGATTGTAAATAGACAGAAAGTCTTTGAAGCAGAGAGAGTGGGAGTTCTCTGTCCCATTTACCAGACAGACCTGGACATCATTACACTCCTCTTCTGTTCTTTGAACTCATATGACTTGTTGATAAATGATGTACCAGATTTGCCTCACCCCATCATCTCTTCCCTCATCACCACAATAGATTCTCTTCTATACAGGATGTGTTTGCCTTAATTCTCTTAAATCACAATCAATGCAATTAACATTAGTAAAACATGATTGCCAAGGCTTTCCATTTGTAACTGCCTTTAATTTCCTTTGTATGTTCAGCATGGCTTTTGAATCTTATAAATATAAATATGGCAAAAACAAGTCCTTGTTAAATATATATATATATATAAGAAAAAGACAATATTGTCTCACTCGTTGCAGTGGTGTTACTTTATCATTTACAGCTTTGCTGCGGTTCTGGATATATAATCTCAGGACCTCTGCATGTGTTGGTGCTTACATGTACTCTGCCAGTCTGCGCCCTCTATTCCCACAACAGCTGGTGCTTTTTTGGAGGTTTTTACCCTAAAAGGAGATCAAGAGAACAACAGCTCTTCCTGTGGGAGGGCTCAGTTTTACTTCTCTCCATTGCTGCAGGAAATCCTTACACTCTCTTTCATTCCCTCTTTCTTTATAATCCCCTGGTCAGTTATTTGCAAAAACCTGCATAATTTGCTTGATGAATAATATACAGTATAGAGTACAAAATTATTGACACCCTATCCGAAAATGGAGAAAAATCTTTTTATGACAGTTTTATAAAGTATGATAAAACTTTGTATTATAGACTTATTCATGTTTAAGGGCGTTTGTTACCTGACTCATCCAGTCAGTAATGAGCTTTTGAGTTGTTCTATTATTCCTAAGAAAAAGCTAAATGGTTTCTTCTAATTGTGAAAAGGTATACAGTAATTATATGTTTTATATATTTATACATAATATTATTTTTCTGTTATATTTCTATACAAAATATGGAAATATAATATTTTCCATGTTTTATAATATAATATAACATAACATAATAATATAATAAATACATTATATTATATTTCTGTACAAAATATCGAAATATAACATTATATTTCTATACAAAATATAGAAATTACAGTGTATCCCTTAAGGTCTGGTCCTGGAACTGTATAATAGTTAAATTGTCATGTACAGCTTTCTTGAACTCCACATGACTCTGAAACCCACAAATTGCATAATTAAAAGAAACATTCCCTCAAAAATGCTTATATTGCAAGTGATTAATTAAAAAATGTTAGAGACCTGTGAGAGTTACAGTCTCACCCAGCATGATACACCAATAAAACCAAGCTATAAACATTCTTTAGCAAAGATTTAGCAAGGTTGCAAGATGCAAGAATTTACCCAGTATAACAACGTTCAAGAAGTGCATACTTTTGCCTATAGTCAACTCAGGACAAACTCTTTTTTTTATTTTGGAATGTTTTTTGTAGCTATGAAGAAGCCTATAAGGCAAAATTCCTGGAGAATCATCCTGCTTTATGATCAACTAAGGTGAGATGAGATTACACAGAAGTAAGTCAAGTGGAAACGTTGCTTATGGTATGGTGAAAAGTAATGATCTAGTCAGTCTGTATGACACTAACCAAAATGATACGCCTATAACTGGTTGTATAGTGAATATGGCTTACTGTCAAATTGTGTAATCACTGATCACACAAATATATGTAGGGTTTTCGGGCCAGGATACACCCTGGATGGAATGCCAACCCATCGCAGGGCACAAGCGCACCCATCAATCATACACTAGTCAATCAATCATACACTACGGGCATTTTGAAAATGCAAGAAAACGAGAGAAAATCCACCAAAACATGGAGAGAACATTCAACCTCCATGAACAGACAAAACAGAGGCAAGATTCAAACTCCAAACCATGAAGGTGCGCAGTATCAGTGCTAACCACTAAGTCACCGTGCCATAAGATATATTTTCTATAGGAACAGTTTCACAGCAAAATGAGATAACTCCACTTTTACAATTTTGAGAAAAACAAGTAGCAAGAAATCCTGCAAACTGATAGATAATATTTTATGCATGTATTCCTTGAGGCCCAAGAGTTTTAAAAAAACACAAATGCCAAATGTTGTGTCGAAATTGTTTTGGTTATATAAGTGCTTTTTGTGCTTTAACTCACAGTTTTGTCACAATAGATAAACCAAGGAGCAGCTGTGTTCGTGGTCATGTAAGCATGCACTTTAAACCTTTGTATTCACAAAGATTGTTATAGATCATGGAAAACATTATAAACAATAAAAAAATTCGTTTGGAGCATCATCAGCCTCCTTCTCTCAGAGTTTTGGTTTCACTTTAATACTTGATAATAGCTCTTTATTATAGTACATGGAAGCACCGTTTGTGCATCAGCTGACAATGTGTCCATCAGAGGGTGGATGAGGAGGAAACAAGACAATGTGACCGCATCAGGTTCCCACACACAGCGTGCATCTCATGTCTCTTATACAAACATCACTTGTCTGTCTTTCATTGTTTCTGTGCTTGGGTAGTGAAACAGAAAGTTGTACTAAAGACTAACTTCACCACAGTGCTTACAATCCATTGTTCCAAGAGGGTTTTTTTTTTTAAGTAAGTAACATGCTTTCCCAACAACACTAAAATGACATAATATGCTATTTTACAGGACGTATCATGGACGATCAGGCACCCACACAAAAACAGGCCTGTTTCTTGTCTTGATTTGCTTAAAACATGAGTTGCTAAACAGTTCTGCACAAGCTCGGCTGGGGGAGGAGTTACATTTCTGACCCAGAAGAAAGTAGGCAGAAACCTAAAATTAAAAGTTTCAACATATATTTCACATGGCAATATTGCAAATTACAATGTTTTAAATGTATCTTTGATGTTTTATGATTTCTAGGAACACTTTACAAACTGCTCCTTTAAATCTTTACATGACACAAACTGACTTCACAGCAATCGTCAGCAATTTTGACTTAATACCTTCTTAAGCCTCTATATTAATATTAGGTTTATAAAACGCTTCCAGAATTTGAAGGAGGAATTGAAAATTATAAGCGTGTCTGACCTCAGACTTTTCCTTGGCTTGCTAGAGTTCTCTTTTTTTCCATCTGCTCTTAACCCATACTCAAGCAGCAACAGGAGGAGAAGGGGAAAAAAAAGATCTCCCCTTTTAAACCCTAGACCAACCCAGTTTTTAACATTCATTTATGCATTCTTTTACAAATCAGACAACATGTGAGCAAGCATTCTTTTGATTCGTAGCAGTGTTTGCGATTAACCTTTTTAGAGATAGGTTTCCTGTTTATGAAGGAAATTTCATTTTAATTTGGTGCGTGCTCTGTTTCATCTGTAAAGAAAGAGTAAAGGAAACAAGCAATCGTATTGTATATTGAAAATGTCTTTTGTTTATCATGCACTACCGATTATCCCATCCAAGTCTTGTTAACTCTGTCATCTTGCTCTAGTAACAAAGTAACGTCCAGCTCCTTTCAAATGCACTCCAAAAATAAAGCATCCAAATATGGAAAGTGGTTGAGAGAAAGATTTTTGGATAAAGCATATCGGGAGGGGTGTGCATGTCTGAGTAGTTGTGTGCTTGATTATGTGTGTGTATGCGTGTCAAAACTGGGGTATGCATGCTTGAAGGGTGGTGTGTTTCTTTGAGGACGGGGGTGTGTGTGTCACCAGGAGCAGGGTTCACATCAACTACCTCAGGTTTAAACCTTCCACAGAAGTGTTGTGTTTCATTCTGCTTTAGCCTGCGCTTTCCCTCCACTCCCCTCTTTCTCTCGCTCTCTCGTCCTCCTCATCATCTTCCGTCTTCACAGCCTCTTCTCTTGACTAGGAAGAGCTCCATTCTGTCCATCCTCTCCACGCTTGAGTGAGACCAGCTCGTTCGATTGTGCACATTTTCCTCTTAAGAAAGAGTCAAACAACAACCGGAAAAAAATGGAGGCGATCAAGAAGAAAATGCAGATGTTGAAGTCGGACAAGGAAAACGCATTCGATCGTTCAGAGCAGGCCGAGACGGACAAGAAGGTTTCAGAGGACAAGTGTAAACAGGTGAGATGTTGGGAAGACCAGCATATTCGTAGATGGATGAAATTAAATAAAATGTATTATTATTTTTTAATTATTGATACATTTTATAATTTAAGGCATGTGCTTCAGATGTACATTTTGTGGTTGCATTCCTTAGAATTAAATAAATAAGAAATGAACATGTGTTGGATGTTACAACAGTGCAAAAGTTTGCACTACCTTATACATCTATGATGATATACTGATCTTTTTTTTTAAAAACAAGATACATTTTTTATTTCAACATTATACTTGGAAGTATTCCACAGGATATACGTAGTTGTCTGGTAACAGATCATCAGCAGATCTTCTTAAGAAGCTCAAGCAAGCCCTTTTTCGAGGTCCACACCCTGTGGCAACTGTCTTAGATTTACCTCACTAATAATAATGAGGACCAGAGGGAGGAGAGGCATGTGCTAGATCCTGGAAGCTTCTTGGCATCACTAAATTCCAAGAGCAAACAGGCATGGCCTCTGGAGTTCGCCAGGAATAACCCTGTTCCATACCAACTGCCCTTCTGCCCTCTTGGTATTGCTTACAAGGGCATTGGTATGGCTCTTCACAAACACCATAAAACTTTCAAGAAGACTCATTAATCTAGAGCTGGGGTTGGGCATTTCGGTTTCATGCTTGCATACCATGCATTATGTATACGTTGTCACGGCACAGCCCATGAAAGCTTACCTGAATAGTCATTTCTTGGATAGTAGGTATTTTAAAGACTTTGTAAAAATCTGCACAACTCAAGTGATCTGAAAAGTTACAAGCCGGAAAGCTGGAATATATCAATTACTGAATAAGAGTACTAGATAATCATATTAAAAATCAATATATTTCACCTCAATTTTACGTCATTTTGATGTGGTACTGAAGGTTTATTTATTCCGAGTATAAATTATAGGATCCCATTCAGCCTATAACACATTATTTCTTCATTTGATGCTTTTTACCTTCCTAAAGAATCAAATCCAAGTACTAAGCGAAATTAAATTGAGTGATTCTTGGATCTTCATAAATGCATATTAAATAACTATTGATTTCATCGAATGGCTCTCTGCAGATTTACACCTCATCCATTAGCTCCAATAGGAGCGGTACAATGACTCTGTAGAGTTTAATTACAGTGACGGGACTTATCAGCAGCTCATGTATAGCTAGATGAGCTGACCAAGTCCAAGTGACATTCTACATAGATTATAATGTACTAGAACATGAGGATGTGAAGGGTACTGATAGGGCAAAAAAATATTTGCGATTAGATTAGAACATTGGTTTGATTGGACACTATAAATAAATCTGTCCATCTTAACACTTGTAAGTGAACCGCATCTTGGAAAGGACAGTGTAGGATTACAATATTCCCATCCAAGATGTTTTACTTGTTTAAACATTTATCTCGTAACTGAGACCTCACTGGTGTGTTATGAAATGTAAGTACAAATCAGATCGACAAGTGTTAAATTGGCATGTTGTTATATGATGATATACATGATGTTTATTGATAGTTAGTAATGACGTGATGGTAGAATGATTGTATTTCTGATGCGTGCCTCAGTTGGAGGATGAGCTGCTGGGGCAACAGAAGAAACTCAAGGGGACAGAGGATGAACTGGACAAGTACTCTGAGGCCCTCAAAGACGCCCAGGAGAAACTGGACTTGTCTGAGAAGAAGGCCACAGAAGTAAGTATACAAACATCTTAAGAGACCTGCAGAAGTCCCTATGGCCATGTAGCCAAATAAATGCCAGTGTTTACATAGAAAAAGTTCTGCATTCAGAGTTAAGTTATGCAGATAAAAGTGAGACTATTAAAACCACCTGTATGCAGTTCATGCCTCTAAGTTCACCAGACTTTTCTTGCATAGGTCCACCTGAGACAAAGCACATACCTTTCTTTTGCATTTAAAAATTTGGCATAGAAAATGCACACTTAAAGCAGACCTATAATGCAAAATTCACTTTTACATAATTTTTACCCCAGTGTGAGTGTCTAAGCAAAAATGCTTTTTATACTTGTCCATTTTTATAGAAACAAACCCATTAGATTTTCCTCTAATGTGACCTCATATAAGAAAATACTCCCCCCAGCTTGTTGTTCAGCTCCGCCCCACTTGTTGTTCAACTCAACTCAGCTTGTTGCTCAGCTCTGCTGTTCTCTGGTGGGGGCGGGGCTAAGCATCAGCTCATTTACATAGACACTGAAACAGTACATTCGGAGAAGGAGTGAAATAAAAGGAGTTTGAGGTATGAAAAAAATGCCTTATCTGAGCACCTTAACAGATGAACTTTGGGGACATCTCAGACATGTGTTAACTTGTTAAAGAAATAGTACAATATGGAAACTTTAAAGAAAATAGCATTTTTATTCACCATGGTGCCAAATGTTATATAAATATATATATAAAATATGTAAAAATGTAACAAACATAAAAGACCATATTAAAAACTCTAATACTGTGAAACATGAATGGGATGATGGCACATGCTGAAATAAGAACCAAACATCTATAAGTCTACAATGCCAATATATTGTTGATGAGATCTGAACATAAATATGGGAAATTTTGGTTATTAAATTGTCATTGCAAATGCTTACCTCGACTCTAAATACAGCCCATAGTGCATGATGATTTTTTTTTAGGTTAAAGACTCATGTAAATGTCAAAGGAAGATAAATTAATAATTCCATTAAAAGTTTTCAAGCAAACCCTGGCAACATGTTAGGTCAGAAATGTGCAAATCTATACTCCGAGGGAGAAAGAAGTTGCTTAAGATAAGGTCCATAGGCAATCAGGCAAGAAATACTCCCCTCCCCAGAGATATAGCTGTTGTTTCTTATGGGGTCTGGTTTCCAGCATAATGCAACTGCTCAACTCGAGAGTGAAAGACCTTATCATCGTTAACCTGGCATCACTGGGGCTCAAACCAAGAACCTTCTGATCAGCAGTTCCACACCCTAACTACAAACTACCCCTGAGCCAAAAAACTAATCAGAACATTCCGACTCTTGAAACATTTACAAATTTTACAGTGAAACCCCCAAAGGCTGACCAACCATGCAAAGCGTATACCAATTTGGTCTTATATTATTTTGCTTTATTTGTTTTATGTGCAACACTGTCTGAAATTACATTCTGATATCATATCTCTGTTTAAAATGTATAACCACCAATTTAAATAGAAGTGTTACTGTTTAAGCCAGCATACTCTTTTCAACAGCTACAGGCACATATACTTAAAGCCTACAGAGGGGTCAATTAAAGGCACTGATACAAAACATGACTCAAACATTCTGTATCGTTCTATGAAATAGTCTGGACATGACAGCTTAAGGCAATGGAAAAGAGTGGGCTTACTGAGATTAGAAAATATTTTGTTGTTTTTTCACCAGCTAATATAGATTTCTATTTTTCCCTAGCAAATCCATGCATGCTAAAAAAAAACACCCTAAACCGAGAGCCTAGATCTTTCCCTTTATCTTAATTATTGACTTCCCATAATACATCTCTGTTTTCAGTTACATGTTGATCAATGGAATGTTGCATTCACTTCCTATATCAAGTTAATTATGTTTTAATTAAGCAACCTTTTGATTAGTGAGAC
>JAQMYG010000018.1:17751833-17762658 GCA_030014215.1 Clariallabes teugelsi
CTCCCAGGAACTCCCTTAATAGCCCAAACATATGGAAATGGCTTGAAGCAAAGTCAGGACTGTGTGTTGATGTGGATCACTTGTCTCACTGAATGTTCACAGGAACGACTGGAGTGGGTTCCGAGCCACCTCAGCCTGATCGTCTTCTTTAATACGTTTGCACCATTCTAAAGTTTTACTGCGGCTAAGAGTCTCATCACTGTGCTGTGATCGAAGTCTTCTGTAAATGTCAATCGGTTACGCCTTCATTCATAAGAAATGTCCTTACAAGTCCCGGTTTGACTTGAACACCCTTCGAATATCCGGTAATCTCCTTAGAGAATTGTGCGAACCAAATCAGCACTACATTTTTGAGAGTTTCCAGTGTAATGTCAGATTAAACGTGGGCTGTATCCTCTTGGGATAGCTTAGTATTTCATTCTCTCTCTCTCTCTCTCTCAGTGGAGGGAGAAAAGATTCAGACAGCACCATAATGCTGGTTAATCCTTGGATTTCGACTGCATATAAATCCACTTTGATACTTCTCGCTTTGGATCGTGCTTCAAAAATTATTACAGATGTCACTACTAAAATTATTTTAGCCTCCCAAACTTTAACTTGTCAGTTAAGGGATTATCTAGCTCTTAGACATCTTAAACACATTGAATTTGGATTGTACGCCCAAGGATACATCTATTGCACTTATAGTGTGTATGTGAACGTGGCATGTCTTAGAACAGAACCTTAAAAAGTACTCTTGATACTTTAATTAGATTTCAGAGTTATGCTTCATGCACCTTTCCATTTTTGCACTCTGCTATATACATTTCGTTCAAATAATCGTAATAATTTAGAATTTTCCCGTTGAAATCTATTGTCTCGATAAAGAGCTCTAAGAACCAAATAAAACAAAGCAGATACTAGAACGTACAGAAATTTCCAAATCACTTTCCAGTGGGAAAGGCAGGGCTGCGTGTCTGTCATCCCCCCCAGAGCAATTAACATTCCCAGAGTTTATTATCACAAATGCAAGCACTAACTGCAAATACAAGCAGCCTACGTGTTTACAAGCCAAACACGGCTCTCAACTTTCATCCAGGTTATTTGTCAAGGTGGCACCTCATAAGGCCTTCATTGTTTGGCTTTAGTGCCTGAACTCCTGCCAAGACTGAACAGCTTATTAAACGCATCCAAAAGTGTCCAAAAGTCTCATCCAGCGTCCAGAAAGTATCTGCCCACATTGAATACAGGAAGACCTTCCTCCTCCTACAGGCGTGATGTCATCTGAAACCACTTTCTTTCCCAGGATTGGAAGATTTAACGCTGAACTGTTCTTGGCGCGTTCCTGCCCTTTTCCTGCAGGCTGCTGCCTCTCCATTGCGCATTAAACTGCTTATGCGAGCTGATTTCTGAGGAAGGTTCCAGCACAGATATTCCTGAGAGCTGTTATAAAACTAGAAGAAACTTTAAGTCATTCCTAGGGAAAGTTTAGGACGTTGCTCTTTGCGCACTCTGTGACTCTGTGAGGCGCAGGAATGGCTCTGAACTCGTTGGACGCGGTGAAGAGGAGGATCCAGGCCTTACAGCAGCAGGCTGATGAAGCTGAGGACCAAGCGCAGCTTTTCCAACGAGAGCTGGATGGAGAACAAGATCTCCGAGAGAAAGTGAGACTTTTTTATTATTTTTTATTTTTTTATTCATTGCGACGAGCGACTCGGATCGAAGCGGTTCGTTCGTGCGGCTTTTGGCATCTTTTCCGCCAAAAAGTTTCTTAAAAGATGTAATCGGCTCATATTCATCATAATGAATAAAATGAATAATCATTCCAATTGCTGAATGTTTAAGATAGGATTAAAAGATTTATTTATTTTCAAAAATCGATACCCCCTAATGAATGGACTGGAATTTAAGATGCACGTTTTTGCACACGAACATTTCCGAATGTTTCCGAACGGCGCGTCCTTAATCACGTGACAATCATATTATATATGAAAAATCACTGACAGATTTGTAACGAAAGAGTAAACAGTAACAGATTCTGCAAAAAGGGAGACATAAAATAGCCATCACATAAATCAATCTTTGGCATGCACATTTAGCCATGCACATAAAAATGTTTTTTTTTTTTTTTTTTTTAACTTTTACATGTCTGCATCATATTTATTGTGAAAAAATATTTACTGTGAAAAAGCCATCAAAAAATATTATATAAAATAATCTTTTATGTCTATTTTTTAAAATTATTATTATATTTCATTATTTGATCAGTTAAAGTTTTTCTATGTTTTAAAAAGCTATATTTGGTTGACACTTTATCTGAAATTATTGAGAAGATATGGGTATGATACACCAAAGGCGTTTGCTCAATGCTTTAACCATTCATCCACCACTTAACTATTTAGCACCTTTATCAATATCAGAATCATGATGGATCCAGAGCCCATCCTGGGAATGCTGGATATGATGTGGAGTTACACCCTTAGTAGATTCACCAGTCCAATGGAGGTCACTGTGGACATTCACACACACACACACACACACACACACACACACACACACACACACATTCACAAATGGGGTCAATTTAGAGTAGCCAGTCCGTCATTTTTTGTGAGGTCCAACAAAACCAGAGAACCTAGAGGAGACAAAAAAAGTTTTAATCCAGACACTCAGTAACCTGAGCTTAGTATCGAACCGCAGGGTTCCTGGAGCTAAAATATTTAGCATAACATATTACAATATATTTTGCAACACATTTTTTTCACATATAGGATTATGGATCACTGTTATCAAAACATTTATATATATATATATATATATATATATATATGTTACACCTATTATGGTTTATAAGGGTAATTGTAATGACAGTATAATGTATCGACATTGTATAAAATATTACAAATATTAGTAACATTACATAGAAGCACATTTAGCACCATTAGCACCTATGTTCTACAGTATGTGCTATGTGTAATCATGTATGTATATGTAATTAATGTGGATTAATGTAGATTCAAAATTGTAGCAAAACAAAAATGGTAGTATGAATTATTTGGAAACTACAGTGAAACTAATAGAGATATATGTAGTTATGAAAGGGATGCATGTATATTCAGTTAAAGGGTTAGGAATGCATTCTTTGAATCTGAATTCCTGTCTTTTGAAATCCTTGATGTCCTCCTCCATCTAAGGGCTGTCCAGGAGTAAGTTATACTATTGAACTACTGTTCAAAAGAATCAATTCCATAATCCGCTTTCTCTATGTCATATTTTTCATGCTGAAAGCTGAAAAACTGTAAGCCTGGTGCATATTAAATACTGGAAAAAGAGAACAGGAAGGAAAGAAAGAGCAACTAATTATCTTTCGATGCTCAGACTGTGTGGAAAAAAAATCCCTGCTATTGAATAATTTCTCAGCGCTTCTACCTGTTCTCCTTTTAGTTTCTGTTTATAGAAGAAAAAAAGAAATTTGCAGAAGCAGATAGGAAAAATTCAAACCTATGATTATTTGCTTGATATAGTGAAGTTTTCTGTAACTAGATGTTTATTTAACATATATGTAAGGAGTCCCCAGTGTCAGCACTTAAGAACAACCAGTAGGGGTTTCTGACCTGGGAAATACGCTTATCTAGTTTATCAATCTTACTTTCAAAATCATGATTCATATTAAAAGTGCAGCCGTCCTACCAGAATAGACGCATTGAGAGTTTCTATGCTGTACATGAGTGACAAATCGTCATCTGCACAATGAACATGAACACATTTGAAAGAGTTTGGTTTGCACCTTTCTGACTAGCTTGAGTAGGTATGTGTGGTCAGAGTCAACGATTGTATAGACCATGTTCTCAGCAGAGGAAATGATGCCTAAGCAGGCCGCTAAAATAAGTCCACTTCCTGGAAACAATGTCCACAGGAAACATGGGATGTGACGCCTACTACACACTTTACCTTTCTCACTTCCTGCCATTAAAGCTGTTGCATGTGGTGTGGTTTCTCTCTGTCTAACCTAAAAAGTGCGAACACTTCAGTTCTACCACAGTAAATACATAGCCTTTGTAGAATTTTATATGAAATATTTTTTCAGTCTCGTTATTGTTTAGCATTAAAACCATGTCTGAAAAGTTCTGTAGGTTTTCCCTACATTAAGTTTCTGTCCTTGGAGTCTGACCACACCTAACTGATATTTGAGGTTTAATTTGGGTCATGCATTAGGTTTCTTTGTGCTAAACAAGCAAACAAGAAGTTGTGTCTATATGCATACACTCCCAGCCTTGAAGGAAGAGCAGTCATTGTTGTGGCTTCTACGTAGTAAACCTGTATATCAACCATAACATTAAAACCACCTAGATTTTGGGTCCCTTTGTGCCACCAGGGTGACTCTGGCCCCTTTGGGGCGTGTCTCAGATAGTGTCCTCAGGGCTTCTGGGTTGTGTTGTGGTGTCTGGGACCAGGACGTTGGTAACAGTTCCTTTGGGTGCTTTGGGAAAAATCAGTAGTTAAGAAAACCCAACTGTAGGTACTTAATGTTCCTTAGTGTGTTTTGAATCTTATTTAATCCATCGGGCAATAAAAGTACTAAAGATGAGCTCTGCAATGTGGAAGATTTTGTGTCAGCGGAAAGTTTGGAAAAGTCGTCACAAGAATCACTGCAGAGGAATTCTGTATGGAAAAGAAATGCTGCATCTGCTGGGACGATCCCGTGACAAAATACATACTCAATCCTGATGTACTCTTTAAAGTAAACACACCCGCTCTGAAACACATTAAATAGCGTTGTGCTGAGATATTCGTGGCATTGCTTAGCAATTACAGAGCTTGTTCGGTGACGTAGTATGTATTTTTTGTTATTCTTTTGAGAAATTAGCCATTGTGGCCCGCTCTGATATCACTTTGATAGCATAGTTACAGTAGGAGAAAAAAAAATGAAATACACACTATTTCCAGTTTGATAGACCAAACCAGTAAATTTGACTTGGTTTGCACTTCTGATCTTTGTGCATGTGTCTGTGTTTGTGTGTGTCTGTGTGTGCGTGTGTGTTTGTGTAGGCTGAAGGCGAAGTGGCTGCTCTGAACCGCAGGATCCAGCTAATCGAGGAGGAGCTGGACCGAGCCCAAGGGAGACTGGGCACCGCACTCCAGAAACTGGAAGAAGCTGAGAAAGCAGCCGATGAAAGCGAGAGGTATACACACACATGCACACACGCGCACACATGCACACATTCCTCAGAAAATAAGTTCACATCTTTATTTTCACTTTAACACAGAGGCACGAAGGTGATTGAGAACCGTGCTATGAAAGACGAGGAGAAAATGCAAATTCAGGAACTACAGCTTAAGGAGGCCAAACAAATCGCTGAAGATTCTGATCGCAAATATGAAGAGGTGAGAACCTCACTTTCTCACATTCTGTGGCAATTTGAGGTCATTTTTTCCCGTTAAAAACAGGAACAACAGAGCCAGGATTTCTAGTAAATTTTCCACCAACTTGAGAGACATCACCAGTATGTTCCAGTGCCAGGAACAGTGACTGCATCAGTATTTCACATGATGTATGTGATGAAATGTAAATGCTTTTAAATGTTAAAAGTGCTTTTTTTGGCCTCTGAGTGGCGCAGTGGTAAAGCGCTCGCCCTATCATCCGGAGATCGCTGGTTCGATTCCCGGGTGATGCTGTAACCTCTCGTGGCCGGAGGTCTAGAGAGAGCTGATTGACTGAGCTCTCTCAGAGGGGAGGGATGAGAGGTACTTCCTGCTCCCACATTAATCACGGCTCTACAGCCAATCAGGGGCGTCTGTGAGCTTACGCAAGTGGAAGGAGCGGATAGCGCTGTCCTCCGAGTGTGTTACGCCGCCCCCAACGATGCGCGAGCGAGCAGTTCGAAAAGATGCGGTTGGCTGGCGTCACGTGGTTCGGAGGAAACAAGTGATAGTCTTCGGCCCTCCCGACTGAGTGGTAGTAGTAGCCTTAATGTGGGAGCCCCCTAGTGATGGGGAGGAATTGGACACGACTAAATAAGGGAGAAAATCGGGGAAAATAAATAAATAAATAAAGTGCTTTTCTGAGGGTTTCCCAATTCAGTCATTTGCCAGTTCCCGCCCTCTAGCTAGATCTCCCCTGTCGCTAAACTACTATTAGCAATATGTTGTCGTCCCACTTGTGGTTCTAGTGTTCATGTGCATATAATTTGTTCTTTAGAAAACTATTTGTGAGAAAACTTTTGCAAGGCAACTGAAAAACACAAACACATAGCATGAACTTGCTAATGATGTTGACTACAAGATTAGCTACAGTAGCTAACAGAATTATTTAGACAATGTGAAGGTGGAAGGACAGCGAAAAAAACATAATCTTGTCTGGTATATCAAGATTTCTCTCAGATATGTTGAAAAATTACTATAAAAAGACTGTTTACAAAGAAAGAAAAACACTTAAAGCATTAACTGCTAACCAAATGTTTATGGATTCTGCCATATTGAATTTGGCACTGAATGAGGCGTTCGTATAAATCTCCATGTAAACATGTGCTTATGTGTGTGTGTCTATGTAGGTGGCTCGTAAGCTGGTGATCATAGAGACTGAGCTAGAGAGAGCAGAGGAGAGGGCTGAGGTTGCTGAGCTGTGAGTACACCTCGCTGTGTTTAATGAGCACACGGAAACTGCAAACGGAAATCAGGTGGATGAACGTTTCTCTTTCTCGTCTTTATAGTAAAAGCGGAGATCTTGAGGAGGAACTTAAAAATGTAACCAACACTCTGAAGTCTCTAGAGGCCCAGTCTGAAAAGGTATTCTAGTCACGTGCCTTTGTGTATGTACACGTGTGGTTGGTTCCCGTTACATGAACTTTTAAGTTGCTGTCTCATTACAGTACTCAGAGAAAGAAGACAAGTATGAGGAAGAGGTCAATCTTCTCAATGACAAACTGAAAGAGGTAAGAATGAGATGGCTTGAAATGCATCCCAGAACTTGCAGTCTGCTTTACTGAGTATGTGCCAATGCCTTCGACGCTTGGTTTTCTCTTTCTCTTTGTAGGCAGAGACGCGTGTTGAGTTTGCAGAGAAAAATGTGTCCAAACTGGAAAAGACTATTGATGACCTTGAGGGTGAGAAATTCTTCACACCTCACTCCATGTCTAATAATACATGCAGTTTAATAATCTTAGAAAGCTCAGCTGGAATTATAATCTTTCGTGAACACACCCAAATCAGAATACAGCAAATCAATTGAAAAGAGTAAAGAGCGTCAGTTTAATATCAGACATCAGAATGTGAAAAAGAAATCTGACTTTGTGATGTTGACTATGGCTGGTTGGTGGTGTCACATGGACCCATGCTCAATGCAGCTTCAATATTTTTTTTCTTAGCTAAAACAGGAGATCAACCCCAATTGGTCTTCTGCTCTTGTAGCCCATCCTCCCCAATGTTTGACATCTTTTGATGCGTCATGTTATTTCTGCTCACCGCGGTTGTAAAGGATGGTTGTTTGACTCATCAAAGCCTTCCTGTCAGATCGAACCAGCCTGGTCATTTTCTTCTGGCCTCTCCCATTAACGAGGCGTTTCCTCCCACAGATCTGAAACTGTTCTGTGTAAGACTGTTTAGCATAAACAGTCTCAGGACATCTTTTGTTTCTGAAATATTTAAAACACCCAACAATGGTGCCACTTTTAAAATGTCTAGATCATATTTCTTACCCATTCTGATGCAGCTCTGACTAAAGCTCTTGACATGTATGCACATGATTTTATGGATTCCGCTGCTGCCACATGATCATGCAAAGAAGGTATACTAATCTTCCTATTAAATTTTCAAGTGGATGTATATTAACATTACTGTCAAATATATTATCTGCAGTGTTGGGTTACATTTACTTTGTAACTGATTAATTGTGTATTCATACATATCTTTAACCAGAGGTGGTTTAATTCTAACCTGGCAGCATTACTTAATAGAAGGAAAGTTTTTTTTTAATTTTAAGTGTATAGCTGGTGCTTTCCTTCTGATCAGCAGAATTTCCACCATGATGTCATGAGCTGTGTTTAACCGTTGCATGTTATCAGTTGGAATTTAACCTTTGTCTGCGTGCATGCCTGTTCCTGGCGTTAAATTGGCATTAATGAGTTGAGATTATACTCTTTAAAGAAACCAGACAAACCACTACACTTATTGCCTTATTACACTTTTCTTGCATGGAATCAAGTCATACTAGACTAAATTTCTCAATTTTTAAACTCTCTTTCACAAATTCTTTCCCTCTTCATATTTCCTCTTCCTTCCTGCTGAATCTCTTCTCCTCTGGGCCCCTGACCTTTGACCTCCAGATGAATTGTACAATCAGAAGGTAAAAGTGAAGGCGATTTGCGAAGAGCTGGATCACGCCCTGAATGACATAACTACCTTATAGGTGACTCATCAGCAGCGAGTTGTGTCGCCGGTGCTTGACATGATGAACAAAAGTGCCTTAACTCTCATACCTATTTGCAATTTGTTCAGTTACAAAAATGCACAACACACAATACCGATGCTACTGAAGCACATAGAAGTGGAGCTTCGTTACGGAGCTCTGGATCGGCTCTGACCCAGTTCACGTGCTGCTGTAGTGCGTAAATCTCTGCTTCGGCTTCTGAGCCGATTCAACTGTGCGCTTTCTCTTTGTCTGCTGTTTCTTTCATTTTTCTCTGTCATTTTCTTTTCTATAAGTGTGCCTGGATTCTGTGTTACAGTGTTCTGGAGTCTGGCTTTAATACCAGAGTCTTAATAAAGAGCTTAATAAAGATCAATGATTAAAATAAATAAAAAATCTTTTCACCATCTCTTTTCTCTTTTCTATTTCCACTGTCTCTTTCTTGTCATCTTCTTTAGTTTTTATTGCCTTCGTGACACTCTATGAATGTTTTCATTTATCCTGGTCAGTTACAAATGTCTCATAGTAGAAGTAAGGCTGTGTGCTAAACCAGGTATACTCGCGAACAGCATGAATTTTCCAACTAGCGTAAGTACCCGTTGTTGATGGAAAAACAGTTTTTAGAAATAGTTAAACAGTTAAAGATAAAAATAAATAACCTGATGAGCTTTAATGTAATCAGTAATATTATTATTTCAGGTTGAAGCCCACGTACAGATCTGCCTGTCTTTCTGTACGACAGAAGCCTAACTTATTAATACAAAGAAATAAACTTTTGTAAGGTTGAGTATAGCTTGTTTTATGCTAAGTAGTACTTCATGTACTACGTCAGCCAAATACACTCCTTGCTCGGTGATCGGAGAGTGAATAACAGATTCGAGTTTTGTCCTAAAACGACCCCAGTGCGTTAAAATTCACTTATACCATTTCAGCGCTGTTATTTCACTATGAACTAATCCCAGTAAAAAATATTCAGTTTAGCTTTTCTAATCAATATCTATTGGTGCAGGTGTTTGTTTACGTTGAGCAAGTAGCTTATTAGTAGCGGCATATAATCGTTCATAACGTCGCTTTTATTCAACATTTTGATTTCAGTTATGGTTAAACTTCAGGCAGATAACTAAGTACTGCAAAAGATTCATTCAATTATTTTCATGTGCAGTACGCTGTCAAAACTTATATAATCTGGAACAAAACACTTCTATTCAACATTTTGATTTAATTTATGGTGCAGGTTTAACTTCAGGCAAATACCGAAGGACTGGCAAAGTTTCATTAAATTCTGTCCATTAAATTTTACATCTACACCTATTTGGAGTTTTTGAAATGTCGCTCAGCCATTTTTTTTTAAAGAATTATTCAGATACTGTAGACAGACAAACATACGGAGATACTGACAGAAAATTATCGGAGACTGGTTTTGGTTTTGGGTCCTCCAATGTATGAAACGCAAGATATTATTGAAATAGAGAGTCCTGACCGATGTAAAGACAAAAGCTTTCCTTTATTTATATAGATACACCAATGCCACGATACTCACATGACATGTTGCTAAAATCAGATTTTTTTTTTATATAAATGAGGAATCAAACATAGAATGGAGGCAGAAAAGTTCCAGAATGCTGCACATTAATGCAACACACGATGCCTAACAACTAAGGGTGATATTAGCATGAAAGTTAAAGCTTGGAGCAAGATCTGGTTCATAATCAGCTACAAAGAAAAAGGTGAGCAGGATAGAGGAAGGCCTAAAGGACTAAACTGTGACTGCATTACTATCCTTAAATGGAGGTGTGGCAAGAATGCTAATGCTGCATTCAACTTACGCAGACGTAGGAATGACATCACTTTAGAGCTACAGAGTTGGAACAAAAATGGAGGCCTCAGTGAAAGTGTGTGTCTTATGAGAAACAAGCTAGCTAGCTAACATGATGATGAGTTTATATATTTACCTTTTCAAACCAGCAAACTGTATCATTATTATAGGTTTAACCAACTTCTATGGTTGTGTTGCTTGATCTAAAGTCACTGACATTGTGTCATACTCTGAGCAGTAGACGCCTACCTGAAAATCTGAGTAAGAATTCCAAGTTACGGGGGTGTTCGCTTTTTTTTTCTCCCCTAGTCTGCGATGGGAAATTCCTGTAAAAGCTTTCAAATTTTTAGCTTGCCTTTTGGCACCACTATGAGCAAGCCAGTTGTGGGTGGCATAGTGGGCAGTGTAGGAAACTGTTAAGCGACATGAAAAAATAAACGCAATCATTAAAGAAGTTTAATCTTTAAACAAGTCAAATTTTAAAAAGCAAATAAGACAAGAGAAGTTTCATTAAAAAAGTTTACCTATTCGCCATCGTAGGTGCCAGTCTAATTATAAAGATTAATATGAGTCACTCTTGGTTTAGAGTTTAAAGAAACAAGTATCGTTGCCTAGACAACAGATCT
>JAQMYG010000018.1:17776540-17796901 GCA_030014215.1 Clariallabes teugelsi
ATTTCTTCATTTTATTTTGAAATCACTGTCATTCATATTGTTTTCATTCCTTTTATACAAACGTTCATTTAATTTTTGATCGCGAGGTGAACGGGGAGAAGAAAGTTGTTACATTTTGAAAAAAATAATAAAAACAACAAAAAAAGGAAGAATTGTAAATAACACTCTAAAAAGAGATCTACTTAAATTGTACTGTACTTTCTAAAAAATCATGTTGAAAAATTGTCTACAATTTTGTAGATATCAGTGCTTTTGATTTATTAAAATAAGATTCTTTTAAGAAGTGAAGATTTGTGTGGTTTTCATGTATGCTTTATTTTAAGCTGGGCTGTTAGTGATAAAGAGAGCTGTGGGCTAACGGTCAGTGCTGAATCCTTGGTGTTTAAAGAAACAATGCTTTTTTTAATTATTAAACAAAGTTGCATTGAAATAAAGAAAATAGGGAAATTAAAACACGAAGTGTAGATGGAGGAAGTGCAACATCTTGGTTTGATGCATTTCACTGCTGATTCATTTCTCAGAAGAAACATGATGTAAACTGTTCTGAGGAGAGATGACGTATTTCCTCTACCTCTTCTTCAGGTTTCTGTAGTGTCTACATTCTGTTTGGTCAAAGAAGCGCTTTGTCTTTTAATCCATTTGGTCCTCCTAGTCTTATATTCGGATATGGAATGTGCTGGAAAGAAAAGAGATATACAGTACAGTTAGATTTAAAAATATAGCTCAGAAGTGAGTTTCTGTTTCCACCGATTCTAAATACCCAGGAATGGGTTCATATTGTATGATTGTTCACATTATAATAATTTTTTATTTTTTTTTAATAACTTTGATTCCTGAGCCTTGTATGTGTCGGAGCTCTAACCTGAGGAAGTCCGGGGCTCTCACGATCATGTGCTGGAAATCCTCCAGTGAGAGACGACCGTCGTTGTCCATATCAGCTTCATCGAGGACTTTTTCACACACCATGCTCACTTCGTCCTCGGTCAGCTCGTTCCGTGTAAGCTTGTTCAAGGTCTTCTCCAGGTCCGATTTACAAATAAAGTCATCGTTGTTAAAGTCTTAGAAAGATGGGAATAATAAAATTAATCAATATAACACAAGAGGGAGGGTTGTTTTACTGAATATCAGCATCATTTATCAACAGATTATGATTTGTTTATTTATTCAGTTATCTTGCTCTGCCACATATCCTACCACGATTGTTGGAGCTGGTGACTGACAGTGTAATTAACGGGTAAACATTATTTTCTTTCTTAAATCTTACTAGTACACACTAGCCAAAAGGTGAGGAGAATAAACCATGGAGGTGGTGGACAGTGCTATAAAACTTGTAAGTTGCTCTTTATATTTCCACTTATTCCACTTTAGGATATCTGGTACGTTAACCTTTGGGTTATAGTGTTAAATGGAAAGCTAGTGGGTATAATCCCTTGTCCCACACAGTAAGTAGTGCCCTTGATTAGGAGTTAGAGAGGGATTTGGGACTCAACATTGTGTTAGAAGCTAGTTAGCATGGTACCTTGCTTTAGATATGAACAGAACAACAAGAACCGTTCAGAGGCAACTCAAAATTACTTAGAAGCAATTACTATGGAGATAAAGTGTTGTTTGAGATGACAATGTTATCAGATGTATTGCTGAAAGTGCTCCTGTGACTAGATTTAAATGTGGATTTTGGCAGACAGCTTCTCTCCACCCTTTCCAGTACGAGTGCAATCAAGCTTATGCCAGATGCCCTTCCTGACGCAACCCTCCCATTCTATCCGTGCTTGAGGGGGCAATAAAAGATGCTCTGCATCCCATTGCTTGGGATTAAGGCAGAGCCTTCCACATAGTCGGTCAAAAGCCTTGCACTGAGCCATCAATGCCCACTGAAAATATGAGACCTGACCAAAAATGGAGGCACATGGTTAGAATCACCATTTCCCTTCACTGGATCAGGGGCATCTGTGCCCCTGTGCAAAGGGTCAACTCCACGAACACAGTTTTGCAAAGTTTGGAGTTGAAGAACTTGCGAGTCCTACACAAAGCACTGAACACCTCCATATAACACCATGTTAATGCCGTTCCTTTGGAATAAAATGTTCAACAAGCATGCAGAGTATAGCTGTCAAGGTCAGATATCCTCATACTTTTGGCCATATAATGTACAAAATGTACTGTAGAATACTATATGAAATAAATCATTAACCTGGTTCTACTGATAAACCACCCTGCAGAGTGTGTTTATTTCCTTTGTATGTTACACCCTCCTAAAAATATTATAGAATATATTCCAAGTGGGGCTCATCCCATAAAGTATGTTACAATCATTTTTACAGCCTGAGACAAGAGAAAAAAATCTGTATCTTTAGTTTAACAGTTATTTAAAGTACCTGCAAATACCACAAATACAGTTTCTCATCAAATACATGCATAGTGCCCAAAACTGTGGACTACAGCTACATGCTAATGTAGCTAAGAAGAAGGAGGAGGTTTTAAAAAATCTGAATTAGATTATGTAAATCAATACACACTCCTCAAGGAGCACCATTTGTCTCAGCAATTATATTTGTGTGTGAACAAATCAACCAAATAGCTAGAATAGCTATAAAAACAGCTCAATTATAATTTGCATTTCACTGGCAAAGCTAGCCACCTAGCTAATATCCCTTAACAGACAAAACCTCTGCAGAGATGTATTTATAAATATGATTGTATTGCTAACCTGACAGGCTTTCTGAAATGATTTAAGTCATATTAGAAATGTTTGTAATACTTACAGTAATTGTAATACAATACAAAATGCTACTGCTAGTTAAGTGACATCGAGAGCCGCCTTGATAGACTGGCTAGCTGTTTTTGAAAGTGAAAAAGTGAAGAAAAAAACCCTTTACAATTCTAATTTGGAACTGTAGGTGGAACACATTGCCCAGTCTGATTAAGACAAGAACAATGATTGCCAAGTCTAAGTGAGATTGCTTCAAGATAGCAAGATTGCCGCTGCTCCTGCTACAGCTAAAACGTTTTGCTGTCCAATTTTATAAATAATTTAATTGTGACTCATAAAAGTGCCAGACGCATGATAAACTCGAGATTTACTAAACAATCTCTTCATGTTCATGTGATGGATTTGTCCGGAAGGTTGTACAGGGCTAAAATAGCAGCTAAGGGGTGGTATCAAAAAGTTTCGAGACTAGTTTTGTTACACGCCAACAGATGGCAGCACAAAGCTACATGCACGAAGAGCACCAACATTCATAAGTCAGTGTGCCAAAAGACATCGTCTCGTAATAAGTAATAAAGTTCTTTCTTGTTAACAGAGCTGATCTCGAAACGTTTTGATACCACTTTGTTTACGCCTGTCGACTATGCTAGCTTTGCAGTGATGGTGCAAACCTGAAGGCAATAAAAAAAAATCTTGGCTGATAAATTACGTTTAGAATGAAGGGACAATTATCAGTTTTACTGTACATTACACATAATGATATCTATCATGGGATCTTGCCTCGGCAGTGCTACAGATTGATTACATTAAATGCCTAGCTGGCGTTGGGACTTCCATCAGACATCCCTGTAGCAGAGCTCCTTTTGTTTGCTGTCTATAAATAATAAATGAAAACTTTCCCTTGACCTTTGAAGGCCATGGAGCATGTGCTGCTGTAAATTGTCTTAATCTGATAGCATGTTTAATTAGACGGCGCTAGGCACATGTGCGTGCACACACTCCACCACACACACACACACACACACACACAGGCAGAGTGTTCTCTTTGGCGTTCTGTTTGGAGATAGATTATGCTCTACTAAACCCGTGCATTATTTAAACCTGTCTTTAAACTACTGTCAGCTGGCCTGTACGCGATTATCACAATAGAAAGCTGATGATCTCTGCTCCTGTACATGCGTCTCTGACCTACAGTCATCTTAAACTACCATATCATTAATAATGAGCCCAAAGATACACTGGCCTGTGAGAGGTTTGGCATGGTGTGTGTATACAGTACATGTGTGAATGCTGTGAACTGGGTTAAATCATCGTGACTAGAACTGACCATAGATTTTGAATGCGTAGTAGGCCTTCAGATCCCTTGGTGCCATTTCGCTTAGCACTGAGAACATATCCAAGAAATCGTCTAAGGTCATGTTACCTTCTCCGTCCTCTGAAAAAACTTCTGCGATTCTCTGTCTGAACGGGTTGTCCTAAACGAGACATATAATTGCAGGGGAAAAATGACATCATTAATTTTTTATAAGATACAGCAAAACACTTTTATAAATGGACCCCATAATGTGATAGTTCGATGGTACCTGTACCATGGTATTTTTGACAGTACTATGGTACTTATTTGTTGATATATTACACATAAACCACACTATGGTACATGGTTCTATCATGGTACATAGTTTGGTACAATGATTCTACCATGTACAGTAGTACACTACTTTGGAACAGGATACTTTGAAAAAATACCATGTTATACTGTACATGTTGATGTATCATAATATTTATATATACTGTACCTCTGCAGTATATTTAACATGTTATGGTTCCATCTTGGTACATATAGTACAGTATAGACAAACATACTATATAAGATACCTGCTGAACATTGGTAATCACTGTGGCACCCAACACTATCATGGTACCCACTGAAGTCCCACAGTACCTACGCTGGTATCCTACAAAGTCCTATGGTGCCCATCATGGTAATGTCTGAAGTACCGTGGGAATACTATGGTACATTATGGTATGGAGTATAGTTTACCATAGTAAAAAAAAATGTATGGGACATGAAGACATCATCTCAGGGGCTGCCAGTGTAAATGAATTAGCATTGCTAAAACGAACTTGTGCGAAGGTAAAACATTAGTGTTTTTTGGTTTAAAGAGTTCCTACTGTTTACTGTGTTTGTATCAGAGGATACAGTATTTTTTTATTAGGAACCTTAAAACTAGAACCTGAATTTGTCTGTTGCAGGGTTGTTGATACCAGACACATTTCTTTGAGTACTTCAGAAACTGATTGATTAATCTGATCAACTGAATGATCAAGTGATCATTGATAATTGATACTCTTTGCAATCATGTTGAGCATAAAAGTATATCAGAGTCTAGAACACATTATACTTTTAGGTAAATAGGTGTAGCAATAGAAAACAACACCAGGTTTATCTTAGCAAGTGGAATGGTCTTGAATGTAACCAAACCAAATATAAGATTATTAAACTTATTTCTAGTCCAATATTACTAAGCTTGTAAGTAAAAATTTCTTCAGAGATTTTCAGAGAATTTAACTTTTTCAAGCAATAAATTTTGAAACCAGTAAAATTATCTGCCAATAGAATACAAATACATTATTTTATTATAGATTCAACTATATTCAAGATATTCTCACTTGCTTAAGATATAATTTTTTGAATCTGAAGCTCCACGATCACTAAAACTGAATAGAAAAAGATGAAATTAATATCACCTGGCCTTTTTCCAGTCTTCCAGTTTGTGAGCCTTTTACAGTGTATGTGTATACTATATACATTTTAATTGGATGGTGGGACCTTTCCCAATGTAGTAGTCACAGAAGCTTATGATTCTTTGTATATGTACCTGATAAGCTGGTATAAATACTGATCATAAACATTTTACACATCTACTTTATTACTGGTGGGTTGGTTTTTTTAATGAAAATGATGCTCCCAGGTTCCCTGTTGTCACATGTAACCTACTGATCAATTTGAATAATGCTGTGTGAAGTGGCGTGTAATGGACTTGCACTTCAGCGGAGTCCATAAGTTGATGCTTTCTCAAGTTCAGCGGGATCTGATGACACACAACCTCTCCAAGGCTGCGATCAATTAGTAGCGGATCCATAATTGATAAGGAACACGGAGCGAGTGGTGCAGTGTGTAGTGTTGGTGCAGTGAGAGGATCGTATACTGTACCTTAAGCTCTGGCATGCTGCCGATCAGCTCATAAGGCAGGCGCACATCTGGCTGGGTGGTGTAGTCAAGCGGAACGAGCTGTGGGGCCAAATCGCGATACCTGTGAAAGAGTCTGGTAAAAATAAATAAATAAATAAATAAATGAATAAATATGTGTGCATGTGTTAGTACTAAAAATAGTATTTCTTAAATTGCATTCTTTTTACTGATGGGACGTCAATCAGATCATTTGGCTTGGCTTGAGTCTTAGATAAAAGTAAACTATTTCAGTGCTCACTGCCATTTACGTCTAGACATTTCCAGTATTTAAACCAGTATGGTCAGTATGGTTGAAATTGTTCAATGAATTCTTACTCAACCTTCATAGTGTAAAGACAAAAGTACATCCTGGTTGACTTGTGTGTGTCTCTTTAATCACGCTTCTATATCTTGGACTCTTGGTATTTCACAACCATGTTATCATGTTGCCATGACAACAAGCATAAATATAGATTAAAGTAACATGGCACAAAGCTACACTAAAAGGATATAAATTATAAATTATGGTGCATGAAAAAGTTCAAGAGACGTTCAGTTCAAACGGGGACCTTTGAAGGCATAAACCCAGTTAAAATTTATAGAAGACCTCAAACACAGTACAGTGATGAGACTCTTTGAATGGTGCAAAGATTTAAAAAAAGGCCGTATGTCTGCGAATGACGATCCCAGCCGAGGTGGCTCAGATCCCACTGCAGTCGTCTGTAAAAACTGTACACACAATTATTCACCAAAACCACTTGCACATTACAGGAACACGGCTGAGAGTTATTGCCACTTCCCTGTACAGTTCTGAATTCACTCCAAGCCCTTTTCACATGTTAGGGCTATTAAAGGAGTTCCTGGGAGGCCAGCGTTTCAGACATAAAGCAAGAAGTTCAATCATGGCTCCAGCGTACTGAGAAAACGTTCTACCTTGATGGTATCCAAGCACTACTGAAACACTGGGATAAGTGCATTACTGTAGCAGGGGATTATATAGAGAAATAAAGGGAGTTTTACTCTCTTTTATTCTGCGCAACTAAAAGTCCCAGTTTGACTTGCACTTGACTTGTAATTTGTTATGCTGAGCACATCTTGGAAATGCATAATTATGCATGGCATACGTACAATAGTACAAATGATATAAAACAATGACATTAAACTGTATTACTGTAAAGTAAGTTGTTTTTTTTTATTACAGAAAAATAAAGTTTTTTCATAATATTGATTTATTTCAGAACAAATCCTAAAAACTTACCTTAGAATTTCTTTCCTGGTGAAGTATGTACAGTCCTGTAAATTTAAAATGGGAAATATATCTAAATACTGCTGTTTACGTATGTGCAGGCTGTAAAGTCGACATTTCACCAGTCCACAAAGTTATGGTGATTAAAATCTTTAGCGTTAATATACTGATATAAAGTCAAAAAAGTGGAAATGTCACGCAACTCACAAATACATCCATTGTAAGTAAGTAAAATCCTTTTAAACAAATGTCCCAGCTAATCAGAGACCGAGGCTTGCGTTCCAGTTCAGAGGTTATAGAGGATACTGAGGTTATTCCAGGATCAACACTGAGTTCTCATCCTGAACAGAAATCTGACTGACCTGATACGCATCCAGCTGCTGTGGAGTGAAAATGGTCTGCTTGTTCCCCATTTCCTTTTCACTGTGGTTTATCGCGGTGTACGAAAAACGCAGTGTTGGTGTCGGTCTGCGATACCGTGGAGATGCGAGCAGATATTTCTGCTATGAAATGCCTGCGATAATGAGGACTCGGGAAGAACAGAGGTGGATCAGGTATCCCTCTGTGTCCCCATTATAATGGCCACGTTTCATCGTTTTCATTGCCCTGAATGGCAGGTCCTTTTTGGACGTGAATGCGTGCTGTCGGTCAGCGGGAGTGCCGGTGGCGCGGAGCCCCTGCTGAGGACTGGGGGGTGACGCCTCAGACGGGAGTCAAGTTACATACCATTTGCCCAGGGTCATGATGCAGAATTCGGTTTGAGAGCACCAACCAGCATTAAAGTGCCATCTATGTAAAAATAAAAAAATTGCATAGTTGCATAGGAAGAATATGATCTCATGTAGGCTATTCATATGTAGATCTGATGAATGCTGATGTGGGGACAATTGCACAGTAACTGATCATGAAATATTAATGCATACACAGTTTTTCCCTTGCCATTGTAGGTTTATTGATGATGTGCACCCATGCCACTGCCACCATTGTATCCATGTGCAAAGCCATTGTTTGGGTTTATATTGTTTATGCTGCTCCTGTTTTTGGATCTAGATAGAGCTGATGCTGATAAGCGTGTCAGAGCTAGACAACGAAAGATGAACTTGGTTTTATTGTACAGTACAAATGTCAAATTGGTACTGGACTGATATTTAACAATATACCTTTTGCACGTCTATTAGAAGTTAAAAGACCAATACAGACCACTGCATGTTATTAGTAATGAGATTTATTTGGTAAAGGTGATGATTATACATATACAGTATATAAATGTGATGTAATGTGTAATTGTTTTATATTTTGCATACAAAGAGTCAGACTTTTCAGACTTTTTTTATTGTAGTCTTGAAGAATAGTTCTCCAGGCTTCCTGAATGAGTTTTATGGCTCTAGTTTTTTTTGCAAGTTTTGGCTCTCATTTTCAGTCCAGTCCCTGTAATTGACCAGAGGATTTGTTTGTTTGTTGATTTATTAAGCCACACAGTGACCTATGAATCATTTAAGCATAAAATCCTATGATTAGTATACTGGTGATGCTAAATGCTAAGTGGATGGAACAGACGAGAGGGGAAATGAGGTTGCTGCTGATGGTGTTGCTGTACATAAACAACCAATTTTTAGATTGTATCTTTATGCGATTCCCAGCGTGTCAATATTTGTTCCCATTTCATCTACATCTTTCAATTTAATGTAATATGAAGAAATGTGGGGCGGCTCAAGACATTAGTAAAATAGCTAATATTTGCACCATAACACAAAGTTAGAAAAGCGCAGAGTATGCAGCGTTCTCCCAGCTGGGTCAAACTTTTTGACCTCATTCGGCCCAGGAGAAGTTACAGGAACATTCAGACCAGAATCAGCAGATACAGGTTCAGCTTCTTTCCCACAACATCACCCTGCTAAACTCTACACTGCACTCTTAAACCACTGAAAGCACTTACACCTTATTACCTGGAATATATCTCACAACTCTGTTATTCTCTACAAAATTCTCATTTTTTTTTTTAATAGTGCCTGGTTATATCTCTCACACAAAATTAGCTTTTCTATTATAACAGTGTAACTTTCTATTTCATAGTTGTATCTGTTCTATAGCTACTGTACATATTCACTGCATACCCTTGTTATATAAGACTATTTACTGTACATATAGAAATCTACTGATGTACTGTATATACACGACTATTTGCACTTCTGGTAGATGCTGAACTGCATTTCATTAAAAAGCACACAAACCACAAATAAATCTTAATCAGAAGTTTTTTTTAATGTTATACTTTATTTTGTTTTTTATTTTCTGTTTTTAATAATTGCTGAGACAGTATAAAAATATAAATATCTAAAGTATAAAGTTTATTGTATGTAAACAAATATAACTGTAAAAAAAAAAAAAAGAAAAAAGCTCGTCGTTTATTAAAGAAAAAACACTGACCCCTATCGGCTATAGGCTAAAACTGCATACTTCTTATAAAACAATGTTACACAGTCTGTAGTTATGTACTTCATGTGGTTGCATTATAATACATATTTAATGGTGTAAAAATTAGATGTTTTTGCCAATACACTCCAATTTAAAAATGTCTAATGTGAAAATTAATTCATGTCCATTAAATTTTTTTTTTTTTTTTTTTACTTACTGTGTGTATCTGTGTGGGTCTCTAATGGTCAAAAATGTACTTAGATTGTTTTTTGTTTGTTTGTTTGCTTTAAAAAAAAACATGTGATTTGCATGAAAGAAAGGCATTCAATATTAGTTTTTTGTGGTCTGAGGGTGTACCTGGTGCCGAAACAACTCACAGAAGAGCATAAACAGAAGAGTATGGATATCTGCAAACAATATTCAGATACGCTAAGTAAGGTGAAAGTTTCTTAAAGAGAATCATTACAGATGACGAGACATAGATTCAGAGTAAACGCCAAAGTATGGAACGGAAACGATCAATCGTAAATTGCCGACCAAGAAGAAAATGTTCAAAAGTCAACCATCAGCTGGAAAATTGATACCTACAATTTACAGTTGGAACAGAATCAGGAAAAAGGTTCAACAATCAACAGTGCTCGTTACAGTGAGATGCATATTGAAGCCTAAACTTCGGATTAAATGCAGAGGACCACTATTCAAGGGTGGTTGTGATCTTGCATGACGATGCACGTTGTACACTTATGGACATAGTGTCGACATTCTGAAAAAACTTGGGTTGGAGGAGTTAAAGCATCCTCCCTATAGTCCTGATCTCGCTCCATCGGACTTTAACATGCTTCCTCACCTGGAAGCGGCCCTATGAGGAGGTTTCACTTCTGGTGAAGAAATTAAAACTTCTTGTCTTTCGGCTGTTCCCTTTCAGGTGTCGCCACAGCGAATCATCTGCCTCCACCTAACCCTATCCTCTGCATCCTCTTCTCTCACCCCCACTAACTTCATGTCCTCCCTCACTGCATCCATAAATCTCCTCTTTGGTCTTCCTCTAGACCTCCTGCCTGGCAGACCTCCAACCTCAGCATCCTTCTACGAATATGCTCACAATCTCTCCTCTGAACATGTCCAAACCCCCTCAATCTGGCCTCTCTGACTTTATCTCCAAAATATCTAACATGGGTTGTCTCTCTGATGAACTCATCCTTGATCCTATCCATCCTTGTCACTCCCAAAGAGAACCTCAACATCTTCATCTCTGCTACCTCCAACTCTGCCTCCTGTCTTTTCTTCAGTGCCACTCGCTGTCTCTAAGCCGTAGAGCATCGCTGGTCTCACCACTGTCCTGTACACCTTTTCCTTCATTCTCACTGATACTCTTTAGTCATATAATGACACATGATGAAGAAATGAAGACAGCGGTGTATTAGTGACTCGCAGATCAACCTAAGACCTTTTTTTAATTAGAAAGATGAAAGCTTGTTGACAGATAGACAAAGTGTAAAAAGCAACGAGATTATGTTGAAAAATTATGTATTTCTATAGCCTGAGTGCATATCATTTTTGACTCACCCTGGTAATATTTATTTAGGTCGTCCTCTTTGAGTGATGGTATGCCACGTAATGAATGGACAGCTGATCTGTCATTTTACTGTCCACTTCACACCATTGTTCTTGATCACTGATTCAATGGTGTATGCCGCTTTCTCTTGCCACTCTTGTAAGGGCATATTATCATGAATTAATGCAAAAAAAATTGATTGACAGGCGCCTCACCTGTTTCTGCCCCTAAATTAATTCCTACTGTATATGACACCTTACCGTAACACTGTAATATACTTTAAATATGTTTTTATCAACCCATTGTTATCTATTATAATTATCTTTAAGTCTGCTATACTATGGTTTTGTGCTACTACTGTAATTGTATACTTATTTAACATTGCAACCGCCCGTCCGCTAGATGGCGTTGTATAATCCCCGCATTTTACCTCAGCCATAAACGTTTGTTTTCTCCGGAGTGCCCGAAATAGCGCTTCTCCTCAGCGTCACCCGGGTTTACAGGTCCTGGAAATGGAGTCAAATGACGCAGGTAAAATATTCAAATAGATTATTTACGGATTCGCTTGTTTAATTTCAAAGCATGTGCTGTTTGAGCCGATAGCTGAAACATTCACGCGGTTATTTTACTAGCAAGAAGAGGCTAGTTGAGCTAGCAAGTTTGATCTAGCCGACTGCACTATTTTTCCTACCCGTATTGCGATACGTCCCACCCCCTGCGCTTTGATTGGTCAGTAAACCGTGTCCGGGCGGCGGATTGGCTATGGGTGTACATTTCTAGCCAATCATACCGCAGCAATGTCGGATTACACCAGAAAAAAAAAAAAAAACCGCTAATGCTCATATATGTGCTATTGATTTTTTAATTCTTATTATTTGTTTTATTGCTCTTTAGCTGTTGAGCTATTCTTTTGTTAAAATATAATGAAGTAAATGATGTTGACATCAATATGCATGAGACTAATATTGATGTTGCTTACATCCCTGTTTTGTTTTTGTTTTGCAGCTCGGGGAGGCTGGAAGGGTAAATCAGCTCAGCAGAAGAGCAAGTTTAACGTTATAATGCGTCAGGAGGAGCTCATAGCGCAGAAAAAGCGAGAAATAGAGGCCAAGTTGGCTGAGCAAGCCAGACAGAATCTGTCATCTGCCAACAAGTCATCAGAAGAGAGGTGACACAGATATACACACACACACACAAATGAGCCATTTTGTTTTAAAGTATGAAGCGACCAAGTTTGCTAAACAAACTTTTTTTTTTTCTTCAGTAGCCCTGATATGCAAGGACAGACCTCGAACAAGTTTGTGAATGATGGAAGCTTTCTTCAGCAGTTTCTAAAGATGCAAAAGGAAAAACCCAACCCAGATTCAGGTATAAAACACACACAATCCTGGGTTATAAGCTGCATAAAGTCTGCATCACCCATTATCCTCAGTCCCCAGAGGAGTATACATCGTTCGATCGTGTAGTTTTTTTTTTCCCCTCCTTCAAATACAGTAATGGCGACGGCTCTCTGTGTCATCAGCGAAGCACCTAACTGCTGATGTCACAGGACAACAATACCATACTGATTGAAAAATTAACCCTGTGCGGTTTGGAGATGAAGATGCTGCGAGTGACAAGAATGGACAGGATTAGATTTGTGATTTTTAGCATTTTGGTTAGAGAGGCCAGGTTAAGTTGGTTTGGACATATGCAGACGATGGATGAGGAGTGTATCGGGAGGAGAATGTTAGTGATGGAGCTGTCAGGCAGGAGGAGAAGAGGAAGGGCCAAGAGGTGGTTTATGGATGTGGTGAGGGAAGACATGCAGGTGGCTGGAGTGACAAAGGAAGATGTAGTAGACAGTTTTGGATGGAGGCAAATAGTCTGCTGTAGCAACCCATAACGGGAGCAGCCAGAAGTAGAAGAGCAATCATTTAGGGACGGGACTCACCAGCGATACAATATTAGCATGTTACTTAGGTGTCGATTTCCATTTGTATTGCGATTCTCAATAAAAATTATTCTTTTTTATAATTTTTTAGATATTCTGAACTACCTTAGCAAATAAATTGTTCCTACCACACAGGACTCTGTGCTGCCTGTGAATGTGTGAATAGTTTCGAGCACCACCTGCAGGATTATAGAGGAATGTAATAATTTTCCCATTAAAACATTTGAAATGCAATAATATACAGCACCAGTCAATAGTTTGGACACAAGTTTGTCTTTATTTTCTACATTCTAGTACAATATTGGAAACTATGAAATACCACATATGGCATTAGGTAATTAAGTAACAACAACAGTCAGTTACTATTTTAAGGCATGATGGTCAGCTGTTTTGGAACAGTTCTTGCAAGAACAGTATTCTCATGTGCATTTGCAAAAACCCATTAAGCACCATGATGAATCTGGCTCTCAGGAAGACCATCCCAGGAATGGCGCTTAATGCATATTTTGGATGTCTTCAGCATTGTTTTGCAATGTGGAAAGAAATAAAAAAAACAAAGTTGGGATGGTAATGTCACAAAAAAAAAAAAAAAAAAAGCATGGGTGTCATGGTGATGTTGCTGTAAATCATGCTGATTTACAGTTCTCGAACTTCTTTAGATAGCAAATATTTACACTCGGGTGTACCTTCTATACAATCCTGAATGTATTTGGATTTTTATATTTAAAAGACACTAATCCTGTATACCGTACTGACTCTCATACAGCATCCAGCAGGGACTCCAGAGGAACCTCATCTTCCTCCCAGAACCAGAAGAAAAACATTCTGGTTGGGAAGCGACCCGGTTTAGGTGTCGGCAGCATGCTCAATCAGTATAAAAGCTACTCCCAAACCAAAAAGACGCCGCTTCAGGTCCCCCGACCGAGTGTCTTCAGCTCCCCGGACGAGGAAGAGGAGGACGAGATTGATGATGCAAACTACCTGGAGATTAAAGGTAACCCAAGACTCCTTCTTAAAAAAAAAAAAAAAAAGTTTCCAGTCAATTTTCCCATGCCACAAGGCTTAAGATGATAAAACTTAAATGTAAAATGTATTCTTCGAAACTTATTTTGCATTCTGCCTTTTTGGACATCATGTATTTCGATTTGTTCTTGATTGGATATGCTGAATCGTGAGTTTTTCGTGTAATGGGCTGTCGAAACATGCCGTTCTGGTGGACACTGCATGTTTCACAGCGTGCTGCACTTCGTGTCCTGTCTTAATAGTCCGCAGTTGTGAATGTGTGAGTTATGGCGGCGTACTCATAGCCTGCTTAAAGTTTCCCCCCCAGAGGACGAAGATTTGCGTCAGATCATCAACCGGTTGGCTGGTTTCGTTGCCGAAGGTGGGCCAGAGCTTGAGAGGAAAGCTTCGGAAGACTACAAGGACAATCCCATGTTCGCGTAAGTCCAACGAGTATGTGGCTGAGAGTAAAACTGACCACATACTACATCTATGAAGAAAACTAAATGTAGATTTTTTTTTTCTTTCTTTTTTTTTTTATATATATACATGTATATAGGTTCTTATTTGAGAAGGACAGCAAGGAATATTTGTACTATCGCAAGAAAGTAGCTCTACTAAGACAAGAGAACCACGGCTCGTCTGTGCCAGTTGATGGTAAGAGAACATACAGGATTTTTTTCTTCTTCGTCAGTTTGAATTTATCCCTATAAAAGATAGAGACAGAGAGTGAGAGAAAGCTGTTTCAGCACATAAATATTAAAGGAACAGTCGCACTATTTCAAATACACATCAGCCTCACTCTGAGTGTTAAAGGTTTAAAGGTTACCTGCGTGCCGCCCCTCCCTCTTTTATTCCTCCACCTGCAGTAGACTGATATGAGGCAGTTGAGTAGTAGTTTGAATTGAGTCGCAGTACTGATAAGCTGCTTAAAGTCTCCTCCCCAGTGGACGAGGACACGAAGAAGGTGGTGGAGAAGCTGGCCCGCTTCGTGGCCGACGGAGGGCCAGAGGTGGAGGCCATCGCTATCAAACACAACCACGACAACCCCACCTTCAGGTGAGAATTTTCACATGTCACATAACCCTTTGTTGCATCCTGGTTGATGTTCATAGGTGCCAAGTTTTTTTGCATCACAGCCCTCTTTTTTTTTTTTTTTTTTACTAAAAAAAAATGTTGTCGTTAAAGTACAGCACTGAGGATGCAGTCAGGGCTGTAAATTTTGGAACAACGATAAGATTTGTGCGCTAAGTTTTGTCTCTGTACACCACCACATTGCGTTTGATACTCAAGATGTGAGTGAAGTCAAGACCTGCAGCTTTAATTAAAGGGGTTTGACAATGTGGTGGCATTAACCAGTCAGGAATCACAGCCAGTTTCATACGTACAAACATACGTATGGGACCAGTCAAACGTTTGCATGGTCCTTCATAGTCCTTCCTGATTTTTATTTCTTTATACATTGTAAAACAATGCTAAAGACACCCAGAAAATGCAATAATCTCCTGAACAGTTGATGTGTCTGCTACTGTAAAACCTTCATAACGGCTCTAATCTGAGTTGCTGTTTGTTAATTGGTGATTTCTGAGGATGGTAAACCTAAATGAACTTATTCTCTGCAGCAGAGGTTTGTCCAGTATTGTTTCAGAACGTTGGGAAAAAAAAAAAACGGAATTAAATTTGTGTCCAAACCTTTGACTGGTACTGTAAATACATACATACACTCCTAAATAATGGAACAAACTAACATAATTACAAACATAAGGCTGTCATCGTCAGTCATCTGTTTACTGTCATTTGGTTCTGTGTACTGAAGTATGTTGTGACTGTATGAATAGTAATTTAAACAAACAAGTTTTCAAATCGGTACTGGATTTGTGATTTTTTTATTATTATTTTTTTAATAAGCTGTAACCATAATCATTGGAATAAAAAAAAAAGGGGGGGGGGTTCACTGGATGTGTAGTGAATCTTGAATATATGAGTGTTTAACTCTTGAATAAAATTACGGGGAGGGGATGCTTTCCATGATATTATTATTTTTTATATGCACAGTGTATATGTCACCTGGAGAACAGATGAAGAGACTGCAGTTTACCAAGAAAACTGAAAAGTTTTTCAAATTATTTTAAATGCCTTCATTTTTTCAGTGTGTGAAAAACCGAAATAGATTTAATTAGGATCATAAATGACAAGGGCTTGATTTAGAAACTGACTAAATTGGGATTATTTGTCAAAAAAAATAGCTTGGATCTTCAGGTTCAATCATGGTTTGAGAACCTAGGAAAAGTTTATTTAGATTATGGACTCTATGGACACTAAATTCATTAGGGCTGTATTAGAGAATTTATTGGGCCCCACCAGAAAGTCTTTTTTTTATAAGCCATTATACAGCGTTCCTTGAGCAGATAGGCTTAAGGGCCTTGCTTCGGGGCCCAACAGCGGCAACCTGGCAGAGCTAGCGCTCAAACTGCCAACCTTCTGATTAGTAGCACGGAGTCTTAACATGCTGAACCACCATCACCCACAGATTTATACCAGCACAGTTATAATACCGCACAGTTGTATACTTGAATATTACACAGATTTTTAAAGATTAATGTTTATAAAGCATTAGTAGAATAGATTTGTTGTTGTTTGTCTTTCAGCTGACTAAAAAATTTTAATAGAATGTATGCTGTAAATTTTATTACACATTTGTTTTGTTTGTTGTTGTAAATTTGTCCATTGGCCTAAAGATATGACCAAGAATAATGTCCATTCTCTAGCTTCCTATATGATCACCAAAGTCCATCTCACCGCTTCTACAAGTCCAAAGTGGAAGAGTACCGTCAGGCCAAAAACCGATCTGCACCTCCACCTAGTGACGAGTTCTCTTCAGGCACCATGCACCAGGTTCCAGCTCCACCAGCTGCCAACTTCTTCAGTTCAGGCCCAGCTGAGCAGAACCAAGAGACAGCTCCTACAGGTGCAAAGCGCAAGAGGAAGAGTCGCTGGGGGTCTGAGTGTGAACGGATGGACCTGCCGGTCCCTTCTGTCGTCATCCCCCAAAGGGTTAAACCAGATCCTGATGCTCCAGCACTGTCTGGTACTCTGATACGTTTGTGTCTCCTATAATGCATATCACAGAAAGATACTAGTCATATTTATATACACACATACTAGTTATGTGCAATGCTATACATACTGTACAGGCAGAGTCAAACAATGTAAATGTGTTCCTGCTGTTGTGTAAGTGCAGGCTTAGGCAAGTACAAAGCATAATACAAAGTGACCGTTTGCTTATTGCTGTGGTTGACTGCGTGTGTGTGTGTGTATGTGGAATGTGTCTGAATTCCAGAGCAAGAACTAATAGGATTGGGTTATAAGAAAGGGAAGCCGGTGGGTCTGGTGGGAGTCACAGAGCTCTCGGAGGAGCAGAAGAAGCAACTCAAAGAACAGCAGGAGGTACAAACCAACACCCTGTAATGCACAGGAGGAGAGATGCTACGCTCTGCATTCATAATGTGTAAACCAATAGTGAAAGCATAAAGTCTGTTACTTTTAATGAGAGAATATATCAGTTCATTTACCGTGACAAATTTGTTTAGGCCATAGTCATGTACATTTTGATAAAACAATCCCACCTATTAATGTAATGTTACTTTAACACAAACCCCAGCTGGATCCCAAAGAGTAGTGTGCAAGTCTTCAAATTTTGCTTCCAAGGAGCCAGACTTCCTTGTCTTTTTAATGTAGTCTTTAATGCTGAACTTGAGCAGTTTCAGAGGAAGTATTTTTGGATATTTGGAAGTTGTTGTTTTTTTAAGCCATGCAGTGATCTATGAATTCCCTTTTTTTTTTTTTTTTTTTTTAACAGTATAATAGAAAAAGCAACAAACATTACGTGGATCAGTCTTAGGATAATTGGTATCATGCTGTTAAAAAAAAAAAAAAAAAAGATCTAGACTTTCCTTTCATCATGATCATACTAGATGTATTTAATAGTTGTACATTTAAAATTCGTACATTTCTAATTACTGACTTTAAATGCAACTTTTTTTCACTCGTGTTAGACACCAAGATTTAATATGCGACACAATTTAATATTAAACACGATGCCATTGTTACATGCATTGTGTTTTGTGCAATACGTACCCAGATGCAGGAGATGTTCGATATGATCATGAAGCACAAGAAGGCAATGCAGGAGATGCAGCTGATGTGGGAGAAGGCCGTGCGGGATCACCAGCACGAGTACGACAGCGACGAGGAGATCGACTCCAAGAACGGCACCTGGGAACACAATCTCCGGAAGATGGAGATGGAAAAAACAAGGGGTCAGTTTATTTATTTAGGACACAACTGGCAATACACCCAGCAGAAATGGTGTTCAGGTGCAGCTTAATATTTTTAAAAACAATTTAATCATCCCGTATCATGTGGCGTTTGTCTTTCGTGCAGAGTGGGCTGAGCAGCTGACTGAGATGGGGAAAGGAAAGCATTTCATTGGTGATTTTCTGCCACCTGATGAGCTGGAAAAGTTCATGGAAACGTTTAAGGCTCTAAAGGTGAGATATTTGTTTCTTTGTAGGAGCATAAATGAGTCTTTGAGAACATTCAAAAAGTGATTTATATATACGCTCAGACATTCCTGCAAAACTACCCAGACAAAGTGTAATTTGATGCAGTGATCTTATCTTTACTTTCTCATCTTCATTTTAAAAAACTATATATATAAAAAAAATCCCACAATCCTGGATATTTAAAAAAAACAAAAAACATACATACACTTGCCTGTATATGTAGATGGTTTATATGATATTTGGTGAATCCATGACTCCGGTGCTTATATATTGATGTGAATGATCATTCTTAGTACAAATAGGTTCTCTAGGAGATTTCCAATATGTCTGTTGACTGTGGCTCTTCGTTGTGCAGGAGGGCAGAGATCCAGACTACTCTGAGTATAAAGAGTTCAAGCTGACTGTGGAGAACATCGGCTTCAAGATGCTAATGAAGATGGGCTGGAAGGAGGGAGAGGGTCTGGGCTCCGACAGCCAGGGCATCAAGAACCCTGTGCACAGGTAAAGATTAGAGTCATTGCATTTTGTTACAGACTGATGCACTTTGGCGGGGGCGGGGTACAAAATCCTAAGACTGAACATGGAATTGTTACAATACTGTTATCAGATTTAAACTCTCATATAATGTCTGGCTTCTTTAATCTACTGTACATTACTATACACTGTATCAAAAATGTATAGATCTGGTGAATAATACTGATTTTAATATAGAGCAAATAATTTGATTATCACTGTACCGGTTATTGCGCTGTTCACTACTTTTACAATTTTTAAAATATCACTCCAGAGGCACCACAGCAATAGATGGAGCAGGGTTTGGAGTGGACCGACCTGCTGAACTATCCAAAAACGATGACGAATACGATGCTTTCCGCAAGAGAATGATGCTGGCATACCGTTTCAGACCTAACCCTTTGGTCAGTAATGCATATTTATTATATGATGACCTTCATCTTGCATTGTATGACATTTGAGTGATAAAGCTCATCACTGGTGTGAAATTTATATATTTGATTAACACTTTTTAAAAAGGTGCAACATTTCTGTTTTTCGGATGCTGCAAATCATATGAGAGCTTATCTATCTTGGACTAACTTGAGAAAAAATTTAATTAGGATGGGTGTACACTATCATGCAGGGCATATGAGACCCCTTATATTACACAGATTAACAGGGTGAATTTTAAGGAAGAGCATTTATTTTGTACTGTCCAGTTTTTTTATAGTGTGTATGTGTTTTTATATATATATATATATATATATAATTTTTTTTTTCTTTTTTCTTTTTTCTCATTGCTCTTTTGTCTTTCCTTCCACCAGAATAATCCAAGGAGGCCATATTACTGAAGACCCCGTATTACACTGTATTTTTTATTTTTATTTTTAAATCTTCATTGTCACATTCTCTTTAGTATGTAGTTGAAAATACAAACCTTGATATCATTGTAACATGCATCAGAATGTAGAAATGTCCATTTGTCCTTTCGGTTTAGTTTTTTTTCCACATTTCTCTTTGAATAATACTGAAATATCTCAAACTTCTTACAGTTTGATATTATCAAAACTTACTGTAATGATGTATTTTTTTATTTTGGTTGTTCTCAAAACATATATTGTAATTGTTCTGACATCCCATTAAAGTTTTATTGGCCCTCTAATTCTGTGTACTTAACTGTGTGTGTGTGTGTGTGTGTGTGTGTGTGTGTG
>JAQMYG010000018.1:17808753-17821167 GCA_030014215.1 Clariallabes teugelsi
TCGCGGGGACCTGGAGCCTATCCCAGGAGGCTTAGGGCACGAGGCAGGGTACACCCTGGACAGGGTGCCAGTCCATCACAGGGCATACACACACACACACACACACACACACACACACACACACACACACACACACTTACTCACACACTACGGGCAATTTGGGAACACCAATTAGCCTAACATGCATATCTTTGGACTGTGGTAGGAAACCCACCAAGCACGGGCAGAACATACAAACTCCATGAACACAGAGACTGAAATCGAACCTGGCCGGGAATCGAACCCGGACCCTGGAGGTGCAAGGCGACAGTGCTAACCACAACACCACCTTGCCGGATTCAAACTCACATTTACAGAACTTTAGAAACAATGTGGTCATCTGTCATGGACAATCAAGTCTTATATCAGGTTTATTAATGAGTGAAAATCATATTTTCATTTCTCTCAACAGCTGTATAGCCTACTAGAGAGAATAAACCCTGACCACAACTTCCCTGTCAGGTAAGAGCTTCATGCTAGCACTGACTAGGATATATATATATATATATATATATATATATATCCTTTAAGTAATATATATTTGGTTTATATTTGTCACATAAATGATAGAGATCATTATGAAGGAATGAACTTTGATTAACCATATTTTTGAAAGCTGAGTTAAATTTCACTTGCCACACCCAGGCCTGATTACTGCCAGATCACTGTTGAATCATGAAATGACTTAAATATAAGCTGTTTGGCAAAGTGAAGCACGCTAATAGATCTCAAAAAGAAATTCAAGAACAGATGAGTAACAAAGTAGTTGATATGTATCATTCTTTTATCTTATCAAAAATGAGGAAGAAATACTTTTTTACAGCACTGTAAATGGTGAAATTTTACGCGTGAAAGGTTTGTTGTTTTTGTGCTGAGGTCAGTGAACATATTTGAACCCATTGTCTCCCATTCGCAGTTCTCACTGTCTGCGAGCCGCAGCCTTTTATATCCGAGGACTCCTCTCCTTCTTCCAGGGACGCTACAACGAGGCCAAGTGAGTTCGTTACCACGCGCCTCTTGTTCTGCATCGGTTCTAGGAGCTGTTTTACATGTATTTGCATTGGATTGTTTGATGTTTAGTCTTCCTTCTAAGCAATACTTTGTTTACTTAGTTTTTTTTTTTTTTGTTTATGTGCAAGAGCCGAATATTCTGTACACTTAATCGTGGTTGTACTCGTGTCTATACGTGTGCAGGCGTTTCCTGCGTGAGACTCTAAAGATGTCCAATGCTGAGGATCTGAATCGACTGACCGCGTGCTCGCTTGTTCTTCTCGGACACATATTCTACGTTCTGGGAAACCACAGGGTAAGTGGTGCTCTTATATCCTCCTCAGCCGTCGGAAATTAATTATTCACATGTTTACCATTATTTGTGCAAGCATGTGTATTGGTTTTTCCCTTCCTGTGATGAAGTGACTAGACGAGGTCTGATCTCACAAATATCGAGGAGCTGGAAAATAATGTTTTCGTGTTGACCTCCTACAGGAAAGCAACAATATGGTGGTTCCAGCCATGCAGTTGGCCAGCAAAATTCCTGACATGTCTGTTCAGCTGTGGTCTTCTGCCCTGCTTAAAGGTAAACAGTTCACAGTTGTCTTAAAACATTTAGACATGCATAGACCTATTTCCATCTCTCAGCAATTTAAAGTTTTGGTTTCATGTCTGAATGAGCTCAAAAAAATTATTAGTTTTGCTTTTCAGAGCTTTGTGGATTCTTTTTCTTGAATATTTTCCATCATTATTTTTTTGGGTGTTGTTTTTATTCAAGTCTCTCTAAATTATTCTATGAGTCACTGGAAAGTAGAGGGGGATTCTTGGCAAGTTAGACATCCCCCAAATATGATCTGGTTCCCGAAGGTTTTGATTATGATCCACCAGAAGCTGATGCGTCCCTGTTTCTCTGTGCCCAGATCTGAACAAGGCCTGTGGGAATACGATAGATGCTCACGAAGCGGCACAGATGCACCAGAACTTCTCGCAGCAGCTCCTACGGGACCACATAGCTGCCTGCAGCCTGCCTGAACACAACCTCATAAGTGTAAGTGCTGCACCGCACCAACAAGGTAGTCATGGGAATCAAATTTACGACCATTTTACGTTCACATTTACACCATATCTGTAAAGTTGGTGTGTCTGGACGTTGAAGGTATTTGAGAAGGAATTAATTTTGGGGGGACGTAAGATGAGTAATATTGCAATTGTTTCATTATTTGCAAAGAAAGCAAGATTTTTTTTTTAATGGCTGCCACCTTTTATTTGTGGCATGTTCAGTTTTAGAAAACACAAAAGGTGGATATTTTTAACGCTGCTTAAAGCAAAAATTGACCATGAAGTGTTCATAAACTTCCACTGCTTTTTAGCCGCTACAGAAATAATGCAAATTTTAAGCAGACTGAACATCAGATGTGTTTTGGGAGTTTGACTGCATATAATCTAACAAGAAGACCATTTCTTTTAACCCCCCAATAATCAGTCATTATCATTGCACGTTTTATTTTTATTTTTATTTTTTTCTTTGCTTATGATGAGCTACAGATGTTTGCTTTAGCCTGGGGGATAAATTATTTCCATGCTTACATTTATTTGCATTTTTCAGCATGTAGTGTCCTGGGAAATGTTTCATGTAGTCAATTTTGGCTATTTCACAAGTTTTATTGAAATGAAATATGTTCCTCTGTGTCATGACTCACAACCACAAATTCCTGTAAAGTGAGGTTCGTCCTCAAAGCAGGAGGAAGGGAAAAAAAGACTCTATAACCTCTATAACCTTATCGGCCTGTCCTGCTGATAAGAAACAAAATTTCTGCCAAGAATAGCACATTTACAGGGTGAAATTCAATTTCCCTTTAATTATCATCATCCTCCATCTTAATCTCTCTCATTACCCGAGGTAAAAGTTACTTAAGGTGATATATATTTTTATTTCCTTTTGTTGGTAAATAGGTTTAAACTAAATAGAAGCAGCTGAATTGACCTTGATTTAGAAATCTTTCGGTTAATCTTTAGATTTTTTTTTGTTTTGGCAAATCAGGTCCTTTTATATACTCAAAAATGTATATTTTTTGGAGGTAAATTTTTAAGAATATAATACAAACAGTGTACAATACATCAAATAATATGCAACCCAAATGCATTGGTGGCATTTTTACACCCGCGCTACATGAGAACCGGTCGAACATATCCGAGATTGCGTTGCGTCTGTATGTCAAAAATCTCTCTCTACTACTTCAACTACTACAGCATGGTCTTCGTATGCAGACAGGATCGAACGTATCCTAAATAAAACATTATTTAAATAGAACTTGACGTCTAGTTGCTTTTTCCCCAGACTACACATTTATCTTTTATGTTATTTGTTTTTTTGTTTATCAGTTATGATCATTTAGACTTTCATGTGTTTTGAGTTTAGTAGATCTTCCTGTAGTCATGGTTTCAAAGTTATAGCCTTTTAATGTTACAAGTTGTTTATTATTGTGTGTCTGTTTGTGTGAAAATGTATTTCAGTGGACAGATGGACCTCCACCAGTGCAGATCCAAGCTCAGAATGGACCCACGACCAGCCTGGCCAGCCTGCTTTGAATCTACAACACACTGAAATACACACAAACACTCACACTCTCACTCACTGTGAGCACACAAATTGTACATACAGGTCAGCCTCTGAGCCCTCACATGCACATAGATGAACACACACACGCATACACGCATATACATGTTAAAACTAAAGGAGACAGGACTCTACTGCCTTCGTCCTGCAGATTTTATCTTCAGATTTTAACTTATTCTTATTGAGCTTGTATGATGTTGGGGCAACGAGATGTCGCTGAGACCGTGGGAGCAGATGGGATACGAGTCATGTGATAATTATTTCATGAACACGTACACATGGCAAAATCAAATAAATAAATAATTAGAAATGCTCTACTAGGAGTTTGGAGGCAGTCATAAAATCTAGTCTAACCACCATTTAACAAAAGGAGGAAGATCTCAGTGAAGTCACTTCTCTTCTTCGTATCAGTTTAGTCACATTGATCCGTTTCTTCATGTACGAACTTGATTCGAAAACATACTTCAATACCTTTTAGAATTCTTAACAATTTAACAAAATTAATGCCAATATATCATTCTTTATCAGTGAATAAACCATACTGGATTCGTTGTTGGATTTGTATTGAAACTTTGATTGCCAGGATTTCACTAGTCAACACACTACCTATTTGACTTTTTCTTTCATGGCGTCTTGTTGTGACTTTAGGCTTTCATTCCAACCAATCAGGAACCAGATCTGATCTCACATCTGACTTGTTATTTGTAACTGCTGATTGCCTGAAATGAAAACCTACCAGTGACGACAAAACTCTGTGCATAAAGTTGAAGACTGGGGAAGACTTCTGGTGCAAACATGACCATGACAGATTTAGCCTGTCCTGCTTCCCTAATCTTCAGTGGTCGATATAAGAGTCAACATAATGACACACATAATGAGCGGCTAATTTAATATCTAACCCGAGCTTGTACAGGCAGCTAAGAGCTTAAAGGACTTGACCTAAGGAATAATCAGCTAACAACAAAATGCGACAACGTATTGCATTTCCTGGTACGCAGACTCGACGTCTTTAACGCTAAGCCACGTCTCAAAATATCGCTGCAGCATCATCAAGAGATTTTTTTTTTTTTTTTTGGTCCTATTTCATTGTTTATTTTTTTAACTACATCTAAAACATGTAACTAAATGCATAGTAATCTTTTCTGTTTTTTTATTTTATTTGCAGTTTATGTCTTGTGTGGGGTATTTCAAAAAGTATGTATAGATTTTCTCTATTTTGAGCACTGCAGATATTTTAGCAGTATCAATTTTATTACCAGTGGCAGTTTGTTAGTTAAGAGCATTTTGGCAATACTGTTTAGGGGAATACTGTGCTAGGTCCAGAAGCAAAGGTTAAATCTTTTTGTCAGCAAAGTATTGGCTTAGGCTGAAAAGCACCAGCATGCAGTCACAGATCATTTAACATCATCTTTAAGTTTAATTCAATTTTCACCGCTATTTATTGTTATACATTTTGAGCTTGTCTCTCAGTTTGTTCCACAGGCAGTTTTGAATTTCATTTGCGATGCAGATAAAAATATAAGCAAGAGAGGGCGCTAGACAGGCGACTTACCTGTTGTCCGTTCACATGGGCCATAGTTATAAATGAACCCTCTTTAAGCTGAAGATGGTTGTATCTGGATGTGTTTCCCATAGCAAACTGATTCCAGATCAGCACTCCTTCATCTTTACACAACTTTTCACAAGGCTGGTGAAAATGAAGACCTTTTGTAATATTCTAGTAAATATTTCTTGTAATTTCTCAAAACGTCAGATTTTCTTTTTTGCGAGACATGATGTCTTCTGTACTGAAATGTCGCAGTGCTTTTCTGTTTCCCTTTTTCTCCTATCCACTGTACAAACCCTGCTGAGACAGCTTTTTTTTAAAAAGGTATTTACCCCTTTTCTGTAGTTTTAACAAATAAATTTATCCATTTATTCAATTTTGTAAAGTTTGAATATTTATATGCTGCATTTATCCATATTATTATCCTTGTCATTATTTTCATCAGATTTCAAAAACCCTTTGCATAAATGTTACAAAAAGCAGTTGCGTCTTTTTGTCTCATGCTTTTGACTCGAACTCTTGATTCACATCTATTTGAGACTCCAGACTAAAGAAAAGATGTTTGATCTTGCTTAAATGTATATTATTGTTTAAAGTGACTGACCTGTAAAATATATATATATATATATATTTAAGACTTCTTGTCATAACTTCTTACTTGAAAGGTTTAAAATAGGACATCCTTTAAGTAAATTCAAACAATACAAATCTTTTTTTTTTATCACATCAAATATGCTTACTAAGAAGCATCCTGAATAATTATCTTGTTCTGAACTACTGCAGACTTTTATATGTCCAGAACTTAACATGATGGTCAGGATTGTGGTGAGGTCAAAAAAAAAAGTATGTAATTCGCACTATTTTTAGTTATTATTTAAGATTAATGGATCTCAGGTTCATTCAGAATATAAGATTATTATAATGTTAAACATTACATAGTTTACTTAAACATCTTTTCCTGATTAAAGTTACCGGGAATTTGGATTCTATACCAGGAACACTGGGTGTAAGTCAGAAATGCAACCAATAGACGCGGTGCCAGTTCATCAGAGGGTACCATGCATACACATACACACACACTTATTCACGGCTAGGGTATGGTTTTACCAACTGCTCTTCAACACCAAATTAATGAGAAAGCATTTATTTGACAAGGTGATATCCTTGATTTGAAGGAGGCTGGTTTGAACACAAGGACATGTTAAAGGTGTTATCCTGTGTAGCGTGTCATCGGAGGAAACATACAGAGCACAAAGAGAACATGCAAATACATTACACAGACCAGAGGTGAGATTTCAACCCCCAACCCTGGAGGCACAAGACAACAGTGCTCACCTCTAAGCCATAGTATCACCTACAAGTAATCAGTTTACACTTTTTTAATCTTTAACAGTAACATAATCATAAAGCAAGGCTACAAGGTATAATAAAACATCCATGAAACCTAACACTTTTAATTACATTTATTTCGTCTTTGTTTTGTCCTGTGTCTACGGACTTTGTATCTTGTTCCCCCCCGTCCTGATGTTTGATGTCATCATTGACAGGTTAAGGATAAATGGTTAAATCTTTCAGATGGTTTTGAGTTCAAGCTCCAGCACTGCCATGTTGCCACTGCTAGGCCCTTAAGCAAGGCCTTGTATTCACCATGCTGTAATGCATAGATGACAAATGAAGGGTTTCTTCCTCCTCCTCCTCCTCCTCCTCTATCTTCCTCCTCCTCTCCTCCTCTCAAAGCTCTTGGTCAGGATCTTTCTGATTTTATGCACTGCATCACCGCTATCAGATACTGACTGATTGATTGTTTGATTGATTAACTGATTGCATAAATGACCAGGAGTACCAATTTTTATATATGGGACACTGTGTATAAATAGTTAAACACCTAGTGCATTGCTAATAGTAGTATAGTTCTTATATAATTGATCTATAATTATTATAAGACTAGCCTGTGATATTATCTTATCCATATGTACAGATAGATATGTTGAAGTGAAGTGTATACAAACACGAGGGTGTGACTGCATATTTGTGTGTACTGCTGTGCCCTGCCCTTGAGGAATGCATAAAAGTCCTGATCTCCAGTAATGGTGGAACTGTGTGTGTGTGTGTGTGCACGCACACAGGGAACCATGCCAACTCTGAGGTCAGCTTGCAGGCCTGATCACATGACTGTCTTTATTTTCTAATCTGCCCAGCAGTGCCTTTGACATTCCTCTGATAAGACGTGAGGTCCGGAGGAAGACATCCTGGCCCTGAAAACATGACAAGTTTCTTTTGAAATACAGGCTATGTAGTTGTTAATGGAGAGAGGGGAAGCCTGAGGTTAACTAAGTGATGCTTATTAGGTAGTAGGTGTCAGAGCCGAGAGCTGAGAGTCGAGACTTCCTGCCAAATAGTGAGCCAGGCTGATGGGGACTGGGAGGGCCACTTCCTGCATTGTTACTGTACTTAAACGAGGATTAAAGTCAAGACTGTCATGTTGTTCGTGGCGGCCATTGCTGTTTCCTGTAGCGCTGAAAGACAAAGTGAATGTCTTTCTCTGTCTTGACCTTGACTTGCCAGTGTGCGTTTTGGTTTCGGTTTCTGTGTTTTTCTTTAAATGATATTTTAAATGTATCAAAGTTTATTCTGTTCTCTTTGGATCAAACAGATTTAACAGAACAAAGAGATCTTAAAAAAGTGATACTTAATAAGACATATTGATTTAGAATCAACCTTCTTTGTTATATTGTGGGATTAAATTAGTTAGCTAAAATACTCTACATGCAATTAAGAACAGCAACATCTGCACGCTTTCTATGATGCTCCTCTAATTCTTATTATAATTTGGTTCTTAAGTATTAACATTTGTGCCATAATGGTCCCTTTATTAAATCTACTTAAATCACATATTGCTGTACTAAGCACATCTTACTGTATATAACCTTAATAAGCCAGTACGTGATGTCCCAAGTGACAGGAAGGTGCCACTTTGTCTTTTTGTCTTAGTTAATCAATAAATCCATTGCACTACATGTGATTTTGAGTTTCCTTCTGTATGAGAACAGCTGATTTGGCTTCTTTGCCATCACGAATATTGTATTTTCTGTATCCTGTATTTTTAAAAAGACATTATTAAATGTATCTGTTTAAGGGAAGGTGTAATGTTCACTTTGTGGTTTACTTGATAAAGGAAGAAAAAAGCGCACAACATCTGACAACCTTTGGTTTATACTGTATGTGGAAGCTTTGAAGTCAACATTAGCACACACCCATCAGGAAATGATGGTAAAAAGATGATGAGATCTACACTATATATATATATATATATCGTGTAGATCTCATCGTTTTACCTATATAGTCTTAATCACAGGACAATTATAGTATCCACACCAATCTTACCACCCCCACCTATCCCTCACTTTAGCACTGACACACACACACACACACACACACACAGTCGTCTAGGTTGCTGCTGTCAGATCATAGATGCAGCATAGCATTTACTATTCTTCTCACTCGCATAAATTAACATCTGCGGTGCTTTATGCAGGAATAACACCGTTTCAGTTTAGAGAAAAATTACGCATGAAGTGTGGACTCTATACTCTACTGAAGTAAAGGCGAGGGGGGAATCAACAAAGAGCTCTAAAATACACCGTACAGCCAATAAAAAGAGAGAGAGAGAAAAAAACACATCCAGGATCTTTACATGACACAATAATGCATGTGTTATTATTAGAAGGTCATGTCTCTGCATACACTCATGTTTTATTAAGGCATTGCCTTTTTACAGTTGACCACTAGGCCCCATAATGCACCTTGCTGATTTATATATTATAATGCATGCTGTATGTTTACACTAAAATGCCAGCTGGTAGGGCTACCTTATTACATCTCCAGCTTCCATGTTCTATTCTGTCCATGTGGGTTTCATTCGCATTGTCCAGTTTTAAATCTACTTAAATCACATATTGCTGTACTAAGCACATCTTACTGTATATAACTTTAATAAGCCAGTATGTGCTGTCCCAAGTGACAGGAAGGTGGCACTTTGTCTTTTTGTCTTAGTTAATCAATAAATCCATTGCACTGCATGTGATTTTGAGTTTCCTTCTCAATAGCCTATCCACCTACCAGAAACATGCTAGTAGGTGGATAGGCTAGGATAAGTTGCTGCTGTTGTGAACAGGTGTGTGAGAGTGTGTATGAGGTTTGGCCATCCCAATCCCAATCCCAATGTTCCAAATCAGGACATGTCCTCAAGTAATGCTCCGTGTCCCCGGGACAGGTCACAGAGCCACTGTCATCCTGACCTGCATCCTAAACGGCATCCCTAGGGTATCAAGTTTTCACTGCTTACGAAGTCTGAGGCCTGACATCAGGTCGCGTCCGAATCCTGATCAGCCAAATCTGGTCGGTTCAGATCACCCAAACTCCTGATACCAGAGCGAATCCTAATAGACCTGAGAATGCAGTCGTTGCAATCACTACAAGAAGAAATTTCTGTTGATGATGTCTCCATGTTTTTCTTAGTTAGGGTCGAGGCGCATTTTGGATTCGGTTCACATGGCCTCATTCGGGTCATTCTGGTCAGGTACACGTGCTGTTCCCTTTTTGGAACTTTATACACATTGGGTTCAGGACTGTTTCAGTACTAGGTTATGGACCTGTGAAGACCTCTAACATAAGGTTTTGAGGGGTCTCGCCTGTGTTTGCATGTAAAGCATGTAAGAGGGAGTTTATTGGGAAAGAAGGTGTGTGTGTGTGTGTGTGTATGTGGGGTGGGGAAGGCTGGGGATTTGGGGTTTGGTCATGTTGGGGTGTTGTCTGGATCTTTCGCCTTCCCTGGTATTGGTCATGGGCAGGGATAATGGTCTTGTGTGTACTTGGTTGCTCCTGGCGTGAACAAGCGCGCATGCGCACTGCGGTCACGCCGCGGTTCGTGTGTGTGTGTGTGTGTGTGTGTGTGTGTGTGAAAGAGAGAGTGTGTGTGTATGAGTGCGTGAGTGCGCGTGCGTGTATGTGTGTGTGTATATGTGTGTGTGTGTATAAGGCGCATTATTTGGCAGCCGCGGCGGCGGAGTGGAGCGGAGCGGGGAGGGCTGAGCTCAGGGTATCCCCGCTATTCTTGTGTTTTCTTTTCACGCTGAATTATCGGAGTTAATTGTCACCCAGGACCTGAAGGAAGGAGCCGTAAGAAACGGACGAGCAGCTTCTCGGAGCCGGTAAGTCAGATCATTAATAATTATATTAATAAAAAGAGTGCGATGTGTGAAGTTTTTGGGGGGGAGGAGGAGGAGGAGGAGGAGGAGGAAGATGAGGAGGATGAGGAGAAGTAGGAGGGGTGTAGAGAATCCTTTTTATTCAGACTTATCGAAAGCTCCTCTTCCTCCTCATCCTCCTCGACGCCGTTACACTTTTATTTCCGACAACACGCGGCTCGTAAAGAACTAATCTGATCTGATCTAACACATCACTCTGATTTACACAAGTTTGGTTGGCAGGACTATTATTATTATTGTTGTTATTATTATTATTAATATAAATTTCGTTGTCCGACGGAGTTTGGTGTTGTTTGGCTTCTCTCTCGCTGCGCCGTGTCTCGGCGGATAAACGACGAGTTATCTGTCCGAGTTGGACATTTTGTTTTTTGTTCAGCGCTTTTGGCCAGTTCGCGGTCCAGTACACTAACTCACCGACCCGTAACCCGACCGGGCTCACCGTTAGCCCTCGGGAGGACGCGTTTCTCCTGGAAATGGAGGATATTTTCCTGGTTGAAGTGCTGAAAGTTTAAATTTTGCGCTGCTTGCCCCCCCTCTCCTCTCCTCTCCGAAACGCGAGGTAGGTAACGCTAGCGAGGTTAGCCTGCTAACGTCTCGGCGCTTGATTGGCTTGAACTGTGATGGGTTTAGCTTACTGCTGTTTAATTATTATATTATTTATCAAAGAAAAAAAGTGTACATTAATTAACCGAAGTTGTGAATTTGATGTATTTGTATGTCTATTATTATTTACATTGTAACAGAAAAAAAATGTTATATTATTTGACATGAGTTCATCTTTTAATTTGTTTGTTTGTTTGTTTGTTTGTTTATTTGTTTGTTTGTTTATTGCTAATAATACATGATCATGACCGGGCATGTTGTCAGGAATTGCCCTGTTTTTATGTAACATTTCCGTCATCCGGTCTGACACACACACACACACACACACACACACACTGCTTTTTTACCGGCGTTTGCCTAAACACGCGGTATTATTTTGAAACGCAATTTAGTGTTATTTTCAGTTATTTAAAAGCAGGTGATAATGGTGTTATTTTATTATTTATTTATTTATTTATTTATTTTTCTTTAGTCGTGGCACTTAACCCGACAGAGCTGCCAGGTTTTTTTTTTTCTGATGTTATCACAATAAAAGTCCCCTGGCTGTAATCTTCCTCCGCTTCATCTTCACCCTCATCATCCTCTTAAAGCTACACGTGCGTGTTACAGCGGCGCACGCGCTGCTCCCGCGATACAGCCCGCACTGTACTGCACTGTACTGTATGTAGTACTGTATATGGATGCGCGCGCGCCCGGGTTTCCTTGTTTCACTTTTCGATGATGTTCTTTTTTTTTTTTTTTTTTTTTTTTCCCTTCAAATTTTGTTACAATGTAACTTTAATGTTCCAACTCAGAAACTCGTGGACGTCCAGGAGAGCGTCCAGCTGCTCTTGATACAATAAAACGAAAGTGATTCGATTCGCTTCGATTCACTGCGGAATCGAATCGATTTAGATTCGAATGTGATTCAGTTCAGATAAATGTTAAGTTTTCCACTGGAAAGTTTTTGCGTTTCCAGTTTCTCTGTAAAACTGCATTCTGCATTATTTTTCATCTTATCAAGTTTGAGGAAGAAAGAAAAAGAGTAATTTTTTTGAGAATAATTATGATCGTATTGATGGAAATTATGACAGTTTTTAGCCACTTTTCTTATTGTCCAGAATGTACGCTAGTAAGCTGTCACTGCCATATTGCAGGCCATCAGATAGATTTTTTTTTTTCCCCGATCAAGTTTTTTTTTTCCTTTACATTCCTACCTAAGTAAAATCAGTCTGCTGTTTTAAATGCTAACTGGCAGATCATCTCATTACAATTGGTCTTTAACTTCCTGTTGTCAGTTGCTTAAATGCAAAATATATTTGGTTCATCAAAAAACAACTATCGCCTAATGCTTTCAAATTTATCCATCATGG
>JAQMYG010000018.1:17824995-17842733 GCA_030014215.1 Clariallabes teugelsi
GGAACATTCGTTTATGAGCGATCTGCCTCACAATCCTGTCCTAAAGAGGACCAAAAGAGTTCTGCGTGTGTGTGTGTATGTTTCTTTACCTCCTGCCTAAAATTCCACCACACAAACACGTATGCGTGCATCCGCAAGTTAAAACCCTGCAGGAGAGGTCATTACATCACAAAGCTATAAATAACCGACATGGAAAAGCCTTTCTCTGGCCTGGCACGGGCAGAGAAGGAGAGGAAAAAAACAGAGACGGGCCCGCGAGGCACGATGTTGTCAGGAATATGTGAGATTTTTATTTTGTGTAGAGATCAGGACAAGCTTTGAGTCAAAAAATTAATGTTTCTAGAGCAAGATTTTGTGGTTTGAAAATGTAAAATCTAAAGCGGGCGTCTTCCTCACTCTAGTACATGGAGCGAAGTCATTTTGTTAGTCGTTATAAGCATGCTGCCGACTTGAGGTAGCTAGCTAGTTACTGTATTTTCACTTATGTTTTTTGTGGAATTTCAGTGAAGTTTCAGTATTACTTTGAATCATCTCAACTTCAAGAGCATAATTCTAAATGCAATGTTGGGTAAAGGAGGGGGAAAAAATTATCCAACCAGTATGTCACAACTGATTCCTGTATTGGAGTGACGACACGTTAACGGAAATAAAAACCTGACAAAAAAACACAGCAGCTCGCTTCCAGACCTGAAGGGCTGGAGTCCAGCAGGGTTGGGTCAAACACACCTCGGGTACGCTCAAGATTAATTCAGCAGTGTTAAAGCAGATGAATACAGTGTGCTTGATAAATATATACGTCATGTTTGAAAACTACACTTTTCAGAGTAACCCTGATAGTAACCGTCTCCTGTATGTATTAGGCGTCTGGTTACCGTACTCAACTTGCAGCTCTTCCAAAGTCTGTGCCAAGACGTGAGGAAAAAATTTGTTTCGCTTTAATAGGCAGCGCAAGTGTGTCGAGTGGAGAAGGATCACACTGTACTTCAGGACACACACTCAGCTGTCTGTCTGACCACCCAGCTCTCTGTCAGCTGAACCTGTGCCTCCAGACTTACTGTATATATTTACTTAGCTGAAGAGCTCTCTTGCACTATGGAACGCACGTTTAGGATTTTGGAAGTTTGTTTTAGATCATGACTGTAGGAACCACAAAGGAACTCATCTTCTATACCGCTTTATCCTGTATTCAGGGTCGCGGGGGGCCAGGAGGCTTAGGGCACGAGGCAGGGTGGGTTGGGTGCCAATCCATCGCAGGACAGACACACATTCACACACTATGGTCAATTTGGGAACGCCAATTAGCCTAACCTGCATATCTTTGGACTGTGGGAGGAAACCGGANNNNGCAAACTCCATGCACACAGAGACGGGAATCGAACCCGGACCCTGGAGGTGCAAGGCGACAGTGCTAACCACTACACCGCCGTGCCCCCAGGAACCTTGTTCTATTGGACATTTTAATATACTTATTGTACAAATGATTTGATTTTGTTTTTCACTATAAATTGTTGAAATTTAACCTGAAATATGGAAGTCAAATATACACCAACCAGCCATAACTTTGATGTTAATTATTAGCTATATACCAGTGAACTGGAGACAGGATCATGAGCAGGAAGGCTCCTCACCCATGCCCAAGGGGATCAAAAGCCAGCCCGTCAAGTCTAATCCAACAGAAAAGCCAATATAGCACAAAATGCCAAAATAAGTCGATGCTGGCTATAATGGAAAGGCACCAGAACCCCCAGTGCACCACCGCCCGCCGCAGCACCAGGCCACTGACCCGATCTACAAACTCCCCAGATCCCAATCCTGTCAAGCACCCAACAAACAAGTCTGGTCCTCAGAGGCCTCAATCTACAACCCATAACACCCAATGGATGTTCTGCAGACATTCTGATGCCAGAAACCACAGCACACTACCAGAGGTCTTGTGGAGTCGTACCTCAAGGGCCCAGCGCCACCCAGGTGGCATAAGCGAAACCTACACAATACTAGGCATAATGTTTTACCTTGTAATGTTACGGCTGATCGGTATCCTGGGACAAGCACATTCTGTTGGACAAGTAGGCTAAACATGTCAAACTTCTATTCTGACTTGTGATAACTTCTACCAGTGAGTGTGAGGACATGGTTGAAACGTTCACCTCAAGTTTGCTATATTTTTTTATTAAGTTGCAAGCATGATTTGGGCTTCACGCTAGTTGCTTAGGCGACTAGCCAGTGAATTTAAAGATTAGCAGTTACAGTTGGAACAGAACAGAAAATGAGTCGACACAAACCACAGAGAGCAGTAATTGCAGTTGTGTACATATTGGGGTGTGTATTTGCTCTCTTCTAACCCTCTATAATACAATTAACTACATGTCCTTATTATTTTTAATTACCTTTTTTTTGGCGGGGAGAGGGGGTGAGATGGGAATGGAATTTTAAGATCGTACCCCTCAGCATCCATATTTAATATCAGTATTTTTAATGTTTATGTTTTTAGTTAAAAAAAAAATATATATATATATTTGTCTTGATTTTGGAAGGTGGTGTCTCGAGTCCAAGCCGCGCATAATGCTGGTATCTTTCAAAGCAAGGCTTTCTCGGTGTATGCTGTAAAGTGCAGCATTAAACACCTATTACAGCATCGAAATCCCCAACTTGCGAAAGACTGCCATGTTTCTGAACGTCTGCCTCCAACACAAAGTATCTCAAAGATCCTCCTGTAAGAATTGGAGACCTAAAATTAAGGTGTGAATGTGTATGATCGACGTAAATCTGTGCATGTGTATATACATGCATTAAAAAAAACAACAACAACTAATTGTAACTTAGATATGTTCCACTGTAAGGGCATTTATTTCTAGGTGACTGATCACCTATCATCCTTATTTCTATCCCAATGCTTATGGCGTCTTCCCGGATGTCCACACCCAATCCACAGGGAGTGAGGGCTCAGTGATGTAGAATGATGTAAATCATGTATCATACACCCTGCACACTCACCAGAGCTCAGGCCAGTTAAATATTTATGGGAGATCTTCGAGCGACGTGTGAGACGGCGCAAACACCTGGGATGAACAGCTCAGCTTTACGCCGTAACTCACTTTCACTTTAGTAAATATATTTTCTTTCATACAAGTTCAGTTCTTCAGAATAAATGCTTGTTTTTGTCACATCTTGTGCACACCTCACATCTTACCCGGCTCTCTAAAAGCAAACAGTCCACCTCCTGTCTTTGTATTTGCTTCACACATTACCTGGTTGTTACGAATAAAGTATTTTGTACTTGGTTACGTCGCTAATTTGTATATAAGCAGCTTAGACCCCTCACCTGGGTGCGTCTCGTTAAGCGCCGCAGGCTACAGAAGAGGAAATTTCAGAAAGAACAACTCATTACCATATCGCGCTTGTTACTTCCACGTTGCGAGACACTGAATGCTCTCAAATCGACATGAAATTACAGAATTTCAAGCACTGCTTAGTAGCAGATTAGCACAGTTAGCACCAAAGGGCATCACTCATTGCCTTGAATAAAATGTGTTTCAGGGTTTGGCGAAATAGATTTGTGATGGATTTTTTTTACTTGCAAAAAAATATTTTCCCCCCCTTTATTTTATTTATTTTTTTGTGTTAACTCGGCTTTTTTCCTCTTCATCAAGGTTCCGTTTGGCTGCATAATTGCCAAAGCAATTAGTCTGGATTCGCTAGCGATCATGAATGTTTTACAGCAGCGTATACTCAAGTGCTGTCGACTTAATTGGGTGTATAAAGCTCGGAAATGTGTTCCTGCATGTGGAGAAAATGTGGAGCCCAGCACGGAGATTGGAGTTCCACATCGACATCATGGCGTCTACTCGGCTCTCATTGGTGGGTTAGAGGACGCCTGCAGCCAATGAGACTGATTTTTATTTATTTATTTTTTTTTATATTGGTGTCATTGTGGATTTTATTATTATTATTTGTATCTTTTCTTTTTTTTTAAAGGAAACCAAGTAAATCAGATAAGTAAATCTATCTGACATTCCTTATTTATGGTTTTTAATTGATGTTGGTTACAAAAGATTTAGTTTTTGTCTATGTCTTTTTGTCAGAACACTTTACTTCTTCTCTGCATGTGTACACAAGGATATGCCTTGTTTGAGAAGCCACATATATGTATGCTGCCCCAGGGGGACGTGAAACCTGATCCGTCGCTGCCATTTTAGCCTTAACTGACACTCTAGACGTTCCCTGCAACATGTGGACTCGCTCCTCTGGCCGCCATCTGACTCTGCGCTTTTGGCTCTCCATACAGCCGGCCGTAACCGCTGGGCCGAGGTCAGCCGATCTGAACTAAAAGTGATTGTTCTGCCATAGCCCTCGACCTCTACCATCAGATCTGAGAACAGCCCGATCCCTTCAGTTGTCTGTTATGGCTTTGTGCGGGACGATGACTCACTTGTTTACCATTTCCTTGTCCTCAGAAAGGAATGCTCAGGCAAGTTCTGCGAAGGAACAGTAGCCTACAGAGAAGGAGCGAGCCGCGTGCTCTTGTTCTTCTTGACCGCTGTTTTCACGAGGAGCTCTACACTGAAGTCCGATTGTTCAGTGCGAAGTGTTGTTAATAGAATAAATGATTCTGGCTCGGATTTCAGGAGCACCTTGGCAGTGCACTAATGAGATTTCAAGTTTAAAGTCTATTTTATTTTATTGTTATTATTATTATTTTTTTTATTTAAGTCATATTTCCAAGCACTAAACCAAAACTCTTAGTGGCATCCAAAGAAAAAGAAGCATGGTGCATTTTATTAAATTCATTGAAAAGAAAAGAATATCAGAAGCTCTGCTCTGTCCAAGTATTAAAATCTTACGTTTAGAACTGTCTCACTCATAGGGTCGTGTCGAACTTAAACAAGCGTGCTCCTTATAGAAGAAAGTTTTAAAGTTAATATATGTCATTACACATTACTTAACAGTGCACGTGCTTGCCAGGTCAAGCTATCAAACAGAGAGGTGTTCAAGTCAAACCGGGACTTTTGGTTGTACAGAACAACAATCATGAACACGCAGTTAAAACTACCTTTTATTTCTCTATATAATCCCCTGCTACACTAATGCACTAATTCCAGCGTTTCCACTAGCGCTTCAATACCATCAACGTAGAAATTCTTCTTAGTAGTTCTTCGAGCCATTAATAAACTGATCAGCGTCTAAAACGCTGGCCTCCCAGGAACTCCCTCAATGCCCTTAACTGTCGATTTTTAATGGTCAGTTGTTTCATTCGCTGAACGTTGCCGGAAACGATGCCGTGAGCTCCGAGCCACCTCGGCAGGGGAGTTCAAATCAACCAGGAACTCGTGATGAGACTCCTAAAACATGCCCCTGTTATCCTGGAAACTTTATTAGCAGTGGCAGGTAACTGCATCAGTGCTAAGGTCGGACAAATTGTGGTACAATCAAATACAATGCAATACAATATGCAATAAAATGTAGCGTAATGTGTGTGTGTGTGTATATATATATATATATATACATTAAATTTTTTGTCCCATAAATCATCCAGTGCCTGCTCCCTAATAGAAACAAAAAGCCAAATATTGACAAAGTTCTCACTTATTAGTATGTACGGTGTTGACAAATTAATTCACTTGTGTGTGTCTAAGTTAGAAAGAGAGCCACAGATTGACATGAGATTAGTGTATGTTTGCTGAGTAACGTAATGTCACGCTCTGTACCTGTTTAGCGCTCCAAATATCTGTAAACCCAAAGTGGGCGTGGCCTAAATCAAAAGTTTTTTTTTTTTTTGTATAATTAAAATATATTTTTTATTTTCATTAAGTAAATGAAGTCGACATGACGGAATGGTGTCGACATGACATCTGGTTCTGACAGTTTCTCAAACTCTGAAAAATTATTATTATTATTATTATTTTCATCCTACAAGCTTCATATCTAACTACTTTCTCAATTCCATATAAAAGGAAAAAGTCTTCCTGTTCAAAATCCATCCTGATGTCAACCTGGTTGTCTGCTTTTACCTTACCTGTGCTACAGTGGAAACCTGAAAAGCTTAAACGGTCACGCAAAACAACTTGTGGTTTGTTGATATGCCCATTTGCATACGGCAGCATGGCGAAGGTCAATATCGCTAGGAGTATGAACAACCCCGGTCGGGTCACATGCCCCTCATGACACCACATTTTATTATTATTATTATTTTTTTTTTAATAAAAACTGAATGCACACATCCGCCAGGAGACGAGAGCGCTGACCCGAGCTCCACACTGTATAAGCAGATCAGGTGCAGAAACAACACGTCTATTGTAAGGCACTTAAAGTGGAAGCGGGGAACTAGCGTTCGCTGATCTTACAGTCTTGAGGCATTTCATTTTTATTTCAGGTAAAGAAAAAAAAAAGTTTTTTTTTTTTTTTTTTAAGTACTTTTTGAGAATAAAGGTCTGATTTTCTTAAAATTGAGCATATGCTTGTCCTTTATGTTAATCTATGGATCACAGCCGCACTTTATTCTCATTACTTTCTCATATCGACACTGCGTACGTCACCTGAAGCGTGCTGAGGTGTTAAACCAGACTTCGCTGCAGGTTGTGCCAGAACAGGCTTGTGATGTGCAGCTCTTTATCGCTTGTACAGTATGTGTGTAGTGTGTAGTGAGAGAGAGTCTTTGAAGATGCGCACAGCCTTCGTCTGACCCCATTTAACCACAAACACATAACATTGCATTCAGGCCGAGGATAAAAGCCCCCGCTTATAATCGCGTGTCAGTAAGAACAGCATCTTAAATGGCGTACATCATGACTGCGCTGTCGCTTTAAGAGACGCTCCAGTCGAGCCAACAGGAACAGTCTTCCTCAACTCTTCCTCGCCCCCCCCACCTCTAATTCCACCTCCACCCCATTCCACCCCGCAGCTCTTTTAGAGGACTTGTGTTTTGGAATGCCATGTGGCGGCTCTTTCGGGCGTAACCATCCGTGTGTGTGTATGTGTGCGTGTGTGTGTGTCTCTGCTTGCACTTGCTCACAAAGGGTTAAAACCTACCTCACTCTCGCGCACACGTACACACACACAGCATGCACACACTTACCGGTTTAAACTGGTTCTCAGGAAAGTGCTTTGTGTGGCCCATTGAAACCTGGCAAGGGTCATGCGTGTGTTTCAGTGATGTCACAGAAGGAACTTTAAATCAGCTGTCCTTTATCAGCTGAAAGTGTGTGTGTTTGTGATCAGAGATCATAGCTATAGCTGAGTGTGAAACGTAACCTGGAAATGCAGGATGTGGTTTGTTGAGTCCTATAGCAACATGTTTTTTTATTTTTTTTTCCAGGAAAGCCTTAGTGTGTTTGTGTCTTCGTGTGTTTGTGTGTGTCTGTGTACCAAGGAAAGGGTTAATATTGTGTTTAGCCCTTTCTTTCAGAGCGAACACTTCCTGTTATGCACCAGCGAGCAGACGAGGCTTTGTTTTTCCGGCTCCATTACTGTGTGTGTACCTCTCGCCCTCACCGAGAGGAGACGGCATCTCCGCGTCCGCCCTGCGTCCTTTACACCCGTCCTGCAGCACTCCAGGGTTCTGTCCTCTGTATCGAATTCGAAGGTCACCTTCCTTGTCGATTTGCATGTGGTCTTGGTTTGGGCGAAGTTTGTGCACTCATCAAGCATAAACATCAGCCATCATTCAACAGATGAACCTGATGGTTTTTTTCCTTCACGTCCGGTTCATGGTCGTGTTCACAGGCTCGTCTTTTAGTCTGCGACTAAGACAATTTTTCCAGATACAGATCCTAACTATTCAATTGGTTTGCTCTTTTTTTCTTCACAACCAGAGTTGTGGTGAAGCTGCAGCACACACACACACACACACACACACACATGACCTCGAACGCTTCTTCAGACCTAGTGGCAGTTTAGTGTTCACTAAGTCCCACTCCCAGCATGCTTTTCTTTTTGGGAGGAAACCCCAGGAAGCGCGCGCAGACCCCGGAGCTGTGGGGCATCTACGCGAGCCACTGTGTCACCAAGTCTTCCAGTCGTAAAATCAAACAAAACTGCATAAATTTAGTTCAAAAAGTAATATAAGACTTGTGAGACATGTGCGCTCTGCCAGTCTCGTTGTTTCGCTTGAGAAACGCCACAAATGTAATCCTCTATACGAGCGATTCTGGTGAACACGCCTATAAAAGGTTTTATGGATTTAATGGTTTTTATGGTTTATACCAAATTTTTTTTAGTGTTCCTCTAAATCTTATGTTTTCGAATCGGGTCTGAGTCGTATCAGGTCCTAGATTGGATATATATTGTACAATGTGCGTATATATCCGTCATGTGGCACAATTTGAGGGAAAAACATGCTCGGTTTGTGGTCTATAGGATGGCAAGCAGTTAGTCGGTTACTCACCCAGCTTGTCTTGTTAGTGCGAAACCAGAAATTTCACGCGTTTCTATCCTGAAGACTTTCCTGTGGTGGAAAACCTCCTGACTGTAACAAACACCTGACACTGGAGACTGAAAGTTATGTAACTTTAATGTTACATAAACATTTGTTTATGGAAAGATTTACATTTTTAGTCTGCTTCGTATTAAATTTGGAGTGTACAAACTCAGTGTAGTATGAGACTCTTTCAGATTAGAGACTTGGTCTAAAGGTATGATGTGACGTCCTCATAGTCCTGAGCTCTGCCACGGCCTTCGGTGTGTGTGTGTGCTTATGTGTATCATTTACATTTAGGCTTATCCAGAGCAACTTACATTTTTCTCTCATTATACATTTGAGCAGTTAAGGGTTAAGGGCCTTGCTCAAGGGCCCAACAGTGGCAACCTGGTGGTCGTGGGGTTTGAACCTGAGACCTTCCGAACCGTAGTCCAATGCCTTAACCACTGCGCTACGCCTGAGCCCGTGTATGGTATAGAAGAATCAGTGCAAGTTGTGTGTGAATACATTCAAAACCAAGATTTATTGCCAAACTTTGACTTTAATAATGACTTTTTCATTATCAGTAAAACCTGTTACACATAATTATTTGCAAATGCTAAAATGAGAAGCAGAATGAGTACCCATACCACCACAGAGTGCAATCAGGCTCTTACTTAATTAAGTAATGAAGATATTTAAATGCACCAGAGACAATTTAAGAGTTTACCAAAATCACGGTCGCATATGTTTCGTTAATTAAGGAGGCTTACCGTTGTACACGTGAATCCGTTCTGATTAATCAAGCCTGCACAGTGTGTGCGCGTGCGAGTGTGACATGCTTCATCTGGCTTCGTGATCATAAAGCAGGCGACATGGATGACTTGCGTCGTCACGTTTAATGTGGATTTATGAGCCACGTTTGTCTTTTTATTCATCCGCTCTCCATTAAGCCGTCCGTCCTTCTGTCTATCGCCAGCATCCGCATGACTTCGACCGGCTGAAGAGGTGCTGATGGAACATTTCCTGTAGACGGCAGTCTGCCGCGTGTTCTCAGCGATCTACACTTTATCAGTGCAGCCCATTAGACCGCATTACGCCCCGTGATTGCTCCTGCACCAGGTCATAGGTTGCGGTGATGTCATCGCTTTCGCATGCTTTCCTCATTAGGTTTGCTCAAATAGACCCCGATTATTGATTTCGCATTGCTTTCTGTCGCTCATGCATGCTTCCTTTTCTTTGTCTCGCCCTCCTTCTGTCCAGGTGTGGCCATGTGTGACGAGGCGGTTCGGCAGACGCGCAGCCAGAAGCGGGCTTTAGAGCGCGAAGCTCTGCCTGTGGACTTGGAAGTGAAGAAGGTGAAGCTAGAGGGCAGAGACAGGGATGACCGGCCCGTGCTGCGTCCCAGACCCGAGGCCTCGGCGCGCAGCTCCAACATCCTGAGCGCCGGCGAGGTGAAGGCCACCATTAAAGTGGAGCTGCAGACCAGAGACGAGCCAGTGGACATGAGCACCACTAAAGGGTGAGAGCGAGATCAGATAAGCGCCCAAGTTGGCGCTCTTGTGCTAATTCCTGACTCAGTAATTAATTCATGGTACAGTACAGAGCTCAGGGAAACATCGAACAGATTTGTTTTAAGCAATTCTAATAATTATTGGTTTCTTACAAATATTATTCAGTTTATGATCAACAGGTTTAAATCAAACCTCTCTAACTTAAAAACTAAATAATGCGAGCTTGGACCATATGTACGGTGTCGGAGGAAGATTGAGAAGTAAAACAGCACTAAATAAAGAAATAAACAATACATGATTATTATACAGATTGAAATAATCCCTGGTGTCTGAATAGTTTATGGATTAGGATTATGTGCGTGAAATAAATCTGTCCTGAGACGCCGAGTGAAGATTACAGTACTGTTAAAACATCTTGTACTGCAAACACTTTACAAACTCCAGACATGCCTTGGAGGTTGTGTATGTTTTTCCCTTAATATATGCCAGGAGATTGCAGAATTAGAGAAATATGATGTCATTCTAATATCACAGTAAGATGTTTTGACTGTACAGTTTGTTTTGATTGACAAGTTTAGAGAGACAACATTCTCCATGATAGTGGTAGCGATGTCTAATTATAAAAAAATGGGGAAAACTTCTCCAGTATAACAGGGTTACCTCAGTATAATTATTTATGACAAGGGGCGTTCAAGTCAAACCAGGACTTGCGGTAAATCTCGCTTTAATCCCCCGCTACTCGAACGCACTTATCCCAGTGTTTCTACCTTGATGGTATCCAAGCACTAGTGAAAGTTTGATTGGACCGTGTCTGCTTCATGTCTGAAACGCTGGCCTCCCAGGAACTCCTTTAATGCCCCAAACATGCGGAAAATACTTGGAGCGAGGTCAGGAATGTACGGGGGATGTGGCAGTAACTCCCAGCCGAGTTCCTGCAACGTGCAAGTGGTATTGGTGCGACAAGTTATCCATAGATTTTTAAGGATCAGGCGTTCCACTCACTGAATGTCCACAGCAACAACTGCAGTGGGCTCTCTCGTCATTCATGAATGTCCGGCCTTCCTTAAACCGTTTGCACCATTCTCATGTTTTACTGCGGCGTCTCATCACCACCATACTCTGCCCGAAGTCGTCTGTAAATGCCAATCAGTTTTACACCTTCATTCACGAGTAAGTTCCTCGTAGGTTCTCCGCTCCTTGTAGATTTAATGTGTATTTTTAAAGCCTCTACAAGCTTTGTATCAGCAGCACTATCATTAGCTGACTCTGTGCCTGTGAGCGCATTGCTTTAGCTCAACTCTTTACAGTTTAATCTAAGCAATTTTCTCAATTGATTCTGATCATTATCGCCTCAGTTTGGGCTTCGTTTCATTCTAACCTGGAATTGGTTTTATTCCAGGAACTCGCATGTTCACATTAACCTTAATTCACATTATAAACGACTTTAGGACAAGTTTGTTCATCTCGTGCTTCTTCTCTGTACTTGAGCCGTGTCATCAGAGTCTCCTGTTGATTTGGTGATAAATTCTCTGTGCTTGTCTCTTTATGAAGAACCTCCTTGGTAAAAGGGTTCGGGTTCACACTTAACCCCTTTCCTGGCTAATTGCTAATTAATTCCTGATTAAGAGTGCATTTATTCACTCGCTCATGTTCATAAAGTAAGGAATAAAACACACGATGTCAAGCTGTAATAGGAAAATAATAAGTTGCACAGTGGTGTAATGTGGTATGAAGCGTGTTATTCCTCCTGCGCCACAGGGATTCGCCAGCGACATCCTAAGATATTTTTAATCTGCTTATGGTTTATGTAAGGTTGTGCACGTTCTGTAATACAAGCCGCTTTAGGCTGACACTTGAGACTTCTTCTGATCCTTCCTCAAGCATCTATCTCTCTTAGACCGCTTTCTGTTTGTTAACAGCACTGTGGTACAATGAGATTATTATTATTATTTGATATTTTTTTGGTTTTACATGCGTAAATTAATATTTTTGGTGCTTAGTTGCCTTCTCTAAACATTTAACACAATTTTTTTTTGTGCAGTATATTGTTAAGGCTGCACTATTTGATATAAAAAAAAATGATATTGCGATTATTATGAGTTTATTATTATAGTTTATGATTTAAACTGCGATACGAAACCATTAAATGTACAGATTTGTATAAAACTTATTTATTGAGGCTAACACCAAACAATGGCATAAATCTCTTTAAGATGATGTTTGCCGAAATTTATTTATCACCTCAAAATAAAAAAAAATAAAAAAAGTTCCAGACTGTGTAATAAGTTCGTCCTTTTGCGATTAAATAATTGCAGAGGCATCATAGAAATGTCTTTCAGTCAAGTATGAAGTTTTTGTATGTTGAGTGTAGAAGGATATTATTATTATTATTATTATACCACCGTGGGATATTTAGTTTTGTTTCATAGTATTGGTGTCATTTGTAAAACTGATTCCTGAATCTGGACGGTCCTTTTAAAGATGAGCGTTTACTAGTGCGAGGGTTTTTAGATTATAAGCGTACTAATATCTCTTATATTAATATCTACGCTAGGTGTCATCTATTAATACTTATGGAGAGTAAGCAAAGTGATAGTTTGACACAGGAAGTGCGTGCATGTGCGAGTGTGTGTGTGTGAGAGAAAGAGAGGGAGTGTGTGCGCGTGCGCGCGCGTGTGTGTGGCAGAAGTTTGCGAGGCGGCGGCAGCTCCATTTTCTCCGGCACCTGAACCCTACTGCACTTCACAAAATGAAGGCCATGTGTCACAAACCGGTTCCAGCCGGCTGGTTGCCATGGTTTCCACTTTGGAAGGAGCAGGGCGGGAGGAGGGAGGGGGGGAGGGTCACATGACGCAATGAGCCGAACTGCTGTCGGTCACATGACTTGTTTAGTAGAGTGATTAATGTACAGGAAGTGGGTGCCTGTAGGAAGAGGAGCATCTCGGAGGCAAAGAACAAAAAAAACGCTGCTTTTCTCACACCAGCGCCGGGGTCGTACCCCGTCCTTCCGTCCTCACAAACGTAACCAGATCACTCCAAAGCTCTTAGTGTGCACGTGGAAAACTTTATTAAACAGTTTCATCAAGTTGCTTTTCTTTCTTTCTTTCTTTTTTTTTTTTTTTGGTCATAAACATGCAGGCACCTTTGCACCTCTGCCGAGAGCAAGAACGCGTGCGGCCTACGCAGGAAACGCGACCACGCTTACGACATGTACACTACCAAAGCTACCTGCATGAATGGAGACGTTCAGTCAAGTGTCATGTTGTGTGTCCATGGCCTACGTTTATGATAATCACCGAATCCCATAGATGCTCTGTGTTTCATTTAACCACGTTAATACCTGTTGTTGTTGTTGTTGTTGTTATATAATATTTGATTGCATTCCTTGTTGTGAGTTTGTACAAAGTCTTCATTGTAGAGCTCATCATTTTACCATATGTGTAAACCCCTGATGATCCTCCAAAACGCCTATGGTTTGTTTTTAAGTTTCGACTCTGCCCCATTTTAATAGCTCTTATCATCCTGTAAGCAGTTTCACAAGTATACACGGAGATAAAACCACACAGCTCCGTATGCCAGAATCGGAACGCTAAGAAATCCACCGATCAAACCGAACACTTCACTCTGTTTAGAGATCCGTGTTTTTTTTGTTTGTTTGTTTGTTTGTTTGTTTGTTTATCACCTGAGTCCGTCTGGCTGAATCCTTACATTTCATTCATGTTCGACACGTCAATTTCTATACGGTGTGAAATGAGTGTAAAGACCATAATATATCTGAGTAACATCCGGTAGTAAGGTTCACCACATAAAACTTGACTTTTTGGTAACAAGTTTCCAAAATATCTGCCGAGGAATATTCAGACGCGTTCGTGTGTATTTGTGTCCCTCTAGTGGACAAAGGTCATAAAGTTACACGCGAGTTACAGTTTGGGTTAATACGCACTAACCTCGTGTGTTGAATTATACCGGTCTGCCAGTGGTCAGAAATCTTTATAACTTTAGTCCAAAGGGATTGAGGTTAGTGCATACCTGCCGTCTTACAATTTGATTGTTTTTCTTTTGTAGCGATATCAAGAAAGAGAAGCGACCTCTGTCACCGGACGACGTCATCGTTCTGTCTGATAACGAGCCATCCAGCCCACAGATGAACGGAGGAAGCCACTTCAAAGAGCTCGACACAGACCTGCTCATGGTCAGAACCGTTTCTTATACTGTGTGTGTATATAGGCTTCGTTATTAGATCAGCCGATGGCACACACTACTTTTAGGAGTGATGCTTTACCTTTATTTTCGGTCATGGTGATACAGATCGGCTGATAATAGCTGTTTGTGCTCAATTTTGTGATTGTGTGTGTAGAGGAGCAGCCCTGAAGAGAGAGTTCGCATTATAAAGCAACTGAAGGAGGAGCTGAGGCTGGAAGAGGCGCGACTGGTCTTGCTGAAGAAACTTCGACAGAGCCAAATTCACAAGGAAACCAGTGTACAGAAGGTAACATCACACACACACACACGTATCACACATTCCATACACCAAAATGCGCTTCTTCTAATACCCACAGCTGAAGATTTGCACTCTCATGAGCAGCCTCTGTCCTCAGTATCAGTGCTCTTCAGGTTTTTTTTTTTACTGCACAAACTACCAGAACCTTTTGAGTTTTTATTGTATTCGCTTTTCTTCTCAGCCCTTAAGTTCAGCCTCTGTGGCCACGCCCCCTCCTCTGGTGCGAGGCTCGGTGACCAGCAAAGGAACTCAGCCTGTAAGTGTTTAAGTCACCATGCACTTTTGCACCAGTGTGTATTTTACCACCAGTACAGCTTTTCCCACTTTCCAAGTCACGTTACTTGTTAAATGTGGTTTCAGTCACGCCTCTTATATACAGTATATTCCTGATCCTCAGCAGGTCGTGACCAGTCGGAGCCCGGCGGTCATCCCTCCTCCTCTGGTGCGTGGAGGCCAGGTGTCCAAGCACGGCTCGCAGAACTCCCAGATCATCATGCCTCCACTGGTCAGAGGAGCTCAGGTGAGCATCCTAGTCTGTTCCACAACTTCCAGAACACGCAGACCTCAACTTGGGTGCCTTGTCGTAACCTTAATTTATAAGTACAAGGTGTCGGTGTTGGATCTCTTGTTTGTGTTCTTTATCGTAATGGCACTTGGATAAGTAACCTAAGTTGTTGTCAAAGCAACAAATTGATGTCAACTCACCAAGCATTGTTGGTGCCAGTTCTAGGATCCAGATTCGGCTTTAGTGGTGAACCCCATGAAGATTTTGTTTTATTTGTTCTCACAATTGAGGAAAATGCACCAAAAACATACTACAGTGTTTATTCATTTTCCTACAGAAAATAACTCTCTCTCTCTCTCTTTAGCCGATCTCAGTGACGCCGCAGCAGATAGCGAGTCTGCGGCAGCAGCAACAGCAGCAGTACTCCAGCTCTGGCCCTCCGCCCCTGCTCCTGGCCCCTAGAGCATCTATACCCACCATTCAGGGCCAGAAAATCATCCAGCCCAGCCTCATTCGTGTGGCCAATGTGTCTAATGCCAACCTGATCGTCAATGTCAGTCCGGTGAGTTACTATCCATATACAAACACAAGGGTTTGTCTCATATTTCCTCAGATCTTAATTTGTGTGTGTGTGTTTTTTATTTTTTATTTTTTTTTTTAACCCTTTCCAAATATAATAGGCCTTCAGCCAGAATTTTCCTTTAAATGCTTTACTTTCCACTTAGTGTGCATCATGCTTTTCTTGTAACTTTGATCACTAAATGAAGTAAATACATTGATTTTTGGACCCCTGATGCTGAGATCTGTTGTAATTGCTTTTTTTTTTTTTTTTTTTTCTTCTACTCACTTTTGTGTCTTCCAGTCACCCAATCTAAAGACATCCTCCGGGGGCACTCAGGGTGTGAATGCCAACGATTCTCCTGCCAGCCGGCAGGCAGCGGCTAAGCTGGCGCTGAGGAAGCAGCTGGAGAAGACGCTGCTGGAGATTCCTCCTCCCAAACCCCCTGCCCCTGAATTCAACTTCCTGCCCTCTGCAGCAAATAATGAGTTCATCTACCTGGTGGGGCTGGAGGAGGTTGTGCAGTGCCTACTGGATGCCCTGGGGAGAGGTATTCATTCATTTGGCCATGTCTTAAATTTTAAATGTCTATTAACATTGATGGACATTATCTCAAAATGTTACACCTCTGCAGCTTTAAGCAAATGATTGACCTTTGTCTCCGTTCCTTCTTTCATCCTTTTTTTCTTCTTCTTCTTCTTCTTCTTCTTCCTTCAGGTAAACAGGGAGGCTCTCCGGCTTCCGTTTCCACCGAGCCCTTCACCTGCACTCAGTGTAAGACCGACTTCACCTGCCGCTGGCGTAAGGAGAAGAGCGGCGCCATCGTGTGCGAGCACTGTATGTCCACCAATCAGAAGAAGGCCCTGAAGGCCGAGCACACCAATCGACTGAAGGCGGCCTTCGTCAAAGCTCTGCAGCAGGAGCAGGAGATCGAGCAGAGGATCCTCCAGCAGGCCTCCTCTCCCGCCTCGCATTCGCCATCTTCATCTTCCTCCTCGTCCTCGATACATGTTGTGAAGTCGGAGCAGCAGGTGATTGTCTCACCGCAGATCAAACAGCGCTCTTCTTCCTCGCTCCAGCACAGCCAATCTAACCAGCCAATCAGCCGCCACCATTCCATTATAACACAGGTGAGCTCGACGAAACAGCTGTGGTTGTTACGAAACCAATAGTGCAGGACACACACCCTGACTGACTGACTGTAGAATTGGTGGACGGTAGTTAAGGGATTGCATGATGTACTAATACTGACTGGGAAACAGCTGGGCAATGGTAAGATCGAAGAGAACAGCTGGACAGTAATAAAGACTGGACAATACTATAGTGGACATGGTGAAACTTAGTCAGTTTTGGAATTCTGCTACGGTTACTGTCCCTGTGAGACAGCTGGACAGAAATACTGGCCAATACTGACCGTAAAACAGCTGGAGGGGACAGCACTGACTAAACAACAGATGAACTATTATATAGTGACACTGACTGTACAACAGCTAAATATCATCAACAGCATGTGTCAATATTGACAATACAACAGCTGGACAATAGCAACAGCAGAGTTGCCAGTACTCATTATACAACAAATGGACCATAATGAAAAAGATGTAGTAAGACCCAGCTGTATGAAGGGAAACATGCTGATGTTGTAAAAATCTAGGGGACAATACTGTTGGAAATGTGAAAATATTGATTGTAAGAGGTGTGCAAGGGAATGTGCAAACACTGATAATGAAACAGCTGGGTTATAGCAAGGGTATTGTATCAATAATCTCATGAAAAATGGCACTGATGTCTTTATACTGATGGTAAAACAGCTGGAATGTAACACTGATATCTTGATACTGACTGTAAAACGGTAGCTCAGTGGTTAAGGCATTGGACTACGGTTCGGAAGATCCCAGTTTCAAACCCCACAACCACCAAGTTACCACTGTTGGGCCCTTGAGCAAGGCCCTTAACCCTCAACTGATCAGATGTGTAAGGAAAAAAAAAAAGTAAGTCGCTCTGGATAAGAGCGTCTGCCAAATGCCTAAATGTAAATGGACTACGGTTTGGAAGGTTCCAGGTTCAAATCCCACGGTCACGTTGTCCACGTGGTCAAGTTGTCCTTGTTGAGCAAGGCCCTTAACCCTCAATTGCTCAGATGTATAATGAGATTTAAAAATTTTAGTAAATTGTAAAACAACTGCCTCTGAGTGGCGCAGTTGGTTAAAGCACTCGCCCTATCATCTGGGATCGCAGGTTCGAATCCTGGTGATGCTGTTTTCCTC
>JAQMYG010000018.1:17845788-17867758 GCA_030014215.1 Clariallabes teugelsi
TTTTTTTTTTTTTTTTTTTGTGTGTGTGTGTGTGTGTGTGTGTGTGTGTGTGTGTGTGTGTGTGTGTGTGTGTGTGAGAGTATGCGTCTTTAAAAATAATAAAGTTTGATCATTGTGCAAGAACAGAGATGTGTATTAAAGCAATAGGCTCCGGATCCACCGTCATCACGAACAGTTACTGAAGATGTATGAAAATATGAATGATACAAATATTAATAATAATAAAAGTAAGAGGAAATGGTTAAAGGGCTTCCAGTCATGTGTTGCTGCCAGGTCGTAACTGTCCGTGGAGACTCGTACTCATATAAGCCTGAACGTGACGGTGTTACTCAAGGACTCAGTACTCGTGGAGATGATGGGAGTGCTGGGAGTGTGTGTGTGTGTACGTGCACGCAGGTGTGTGTCCTGCCTTCGTGAGTCGAGACACAAAGTGAGATACTGTGTCTGTACCTGATATGAATCATGGAACTTTCATGTCTTTGGAAGAAAAAAAGCAAGTTAATAGGTTTTTCTTTAAAAAACAAAACAAAAAAAGACTGAAAAATAAATTTAAAAAAAGACAGATGAATAAATCTTACGTTACAAACTAAAAGCCAGCAGTGCGACATGAAGAGCGCTTTTCAGCTAAAGGCTGTTTTTTTTATTCTAAGTTATACAGCTGATCGCGTTCGAGCTCGACTGGACGTGTCTCTTTCTTTTAACACATCAAGCTCCAAAAAAAAAAGAAAAAATACAAAAAATATAAAAATAAAAAGTTTGGTCATTTTGGGGTTTTTTCATCGTTTTTTTTTTTTTTTTTTTTTAGTCACAGTTTGATCATCTCGAGGCTCGTTTCAGTCTCAGTTACGTGTAATGACCCCAACTGCAAGATTCATGATTTCACTCATGAAACCCGCAGCTCTTTTTCTTCTCATAAACAAGTCTGTGTTTTTTTTTTAAATTTTTTTTTATTCAGATGTTACTTGCTTAATATTTTATTTATGGCTTGTTTTACGGTTCCCAAAAATCTCTTGCATTGTAACTGAACAGAACAAAAAAACCCTGTTCATGACGGACTGGAGACTTGAGTTTGTGCGTTCAGTTTCAGTCCACTTGATTTTCGTCCTTGACTTTATGCTTTATGTGTCACTTTTTTTTTCTTTCTTTTTTTTTCCCGCTAGCTCGATCTTTGCAGTGGTTTCCAGCAGATTAAGGAAGAGCACTTTGTGACTTTACTGCCCAAACTGGAGAGCTTTTACACTGATACCAACTTCAAATTCCTCTATTGTAACAGATTATGAAACCGGCCTGTATTTATTAGTGAAATAAATCATTTCCACAAACACCAAATGGATTATGGACGACTCCTCTGTAGCAGATGTACTGGTTTCTTTGCTTTTAAAATTTTTTTTTTTGATGTCTGCTCTCACATGAGCTCACCCTGTTTCTAGAAATCACTGAAGTCTCTCATCGTCGCCGTCATCTTTCCCACTCGTTCGGCTCCCCGACACCACAGATCCGCTTCACCCTGGGTGTCGATGCTGTTCTCTTCATCTGATAGGAGATGATGATGAGATTAGAGGCGTCCTAGGCGTCTCTGTTTGATGATGTCACACCGCTCTGTTTCGGGGGTTTAAGAGCAGTGCTTCACTGCCTCCGGTTTCGCCGCACTGTACAAACTCGTGTTACAATTTGTTAGGTTTACTTTTGTTTCCCAGTTTGAGAAATTATTAATAAAAAGTTTTAACCCTTACATTTTTAATGCCTTTTGTGCTTTTTGTGTCGGAGTCTCTCGCTCCCTCCTCCTTTTAAATTTTATTTCTGATGTACAATTAAAACAATGTGCATCGTTGGTGGACTTTTAGGGAAATCGGGCGTGGCTGTGCAGCTCTGTTCTGGTCTGGGGGGTGGAGCTACTGTAACCTCCAGGCTGGAAAAACGGAAATGCAAATGAGAAAAGAAAAAGAAAAGAGTTTCATACGCTTAATCTTCAAGTTTAATGAAATACTAGGCATTTGCATGAAAAAGTGGGGATATTTTGCATTTACATAAACTCGTAGTGGTTAGCACTGTGGCCTCGTACCTCAAGGGTCGAGAGTTATATATTAAATATTATAATATAATTATATTCCATTACTTGTCACATGTACCTTACTGCACAGTGAAATGATTTTTCACATTAAAAAAAAAACATAGGAAGCTGGGGTCAGAGTGCAGGGTCAACCAGGATACAGCACTCCTGAAGCAGATGGGGTTAAGGGCCTCACTCATGGGATCAGCAGTGGCAAATTTGGTGGTTTTCTGATCCAGTTGCCGATCACATGACCACTGTAGGTGCTTTCTGTGGTGGAAGGAGGCTGACTAGCATGTGACCCATGTCATGTCTTCTCGCAGTCACATTTTAGCCCTTGTCAAAGTCGCTTGGATCGTTATGATTGTCCATTTTTCCTTCTTACAAAACTTCGACTTTGAAAATTAACTGGTCACTTGCTGCCAAATCCATCCCACCCAGTGTAGTCATACTGTATAAGCTGGGTTATTTACTCATGGTTGATTGTATAAACCCAGTGTTGAGTTAGAATACCTTAATAAAATAAAATCAATTGTTTAATTTTTACATTAAAACGTTTTTGAGTTTCTAATAATTCGTCCATTATTTAGTCGATATTGTCAGCTACAGTACGGTCAAGGTTATTGTAATACATGTAGGCCACAGCAGAGGGCGACAAAGAGCAAACATAATCGCCTGAGTCGAACTACACAAAGTAAGCGTTCTATGTAATACATGTAGGCCACAGCAGTGGGCGACAAAGAGCAAACATCCCGCCTGAGTCGAAAGTACTCATTAATTAAACGTTATTGTAATACTTATAGTCAACAGCAGAGGGCAAATATCACAGCTACGAAGAATCCCGCCTCCTGCGTTATGATTGGCTAGAAAGCAAGCTGGAATGCAGCTCTCCGATTGGACACATACGCATGTAACGTTGGTCAATAATATCCCCGGGGGCGTGGTCACCCTGAATACGGGTGGGAATACAAGTGGCGGTGTTGGTGTTGATGGGAGGAAGATGGCGGCGTCCAAGGTGAAGCAGGACATGCCTCCTCCGGGAGGTTATGCTCCTATTGATTACAAGAGAAACCTGCCGAAAAGGGGGCTTTCTGGTTAGTACACCGAGCTGAGGTTACTGTGGCTCTAAATGTGTAGTTAATTCTGTTGTTTTGGAGACGGGATTAGCACAGCGAGCTAAATGGCTAACTCGGCTGCTAGCTGTGTGTTTGATTGTCAGTGCGCGCGGAGTTTACGCATAAAATGTGCGACATGAGAGAAATAAATGACATCGCAGTTTTATCTGTGATAAATCTGCATTAGCTAGATTTCTGCTCAAACCGTTTCACTTGTTTGTGTCAATAAAGCTCAGTGTTTGTGGGGTGTTTGGTCTGTCATGCACTGTGGATTTATTTACTAAACACATGTAGACATTTTATAGATTATAAGTCAGATATAATGATGATGATGAGTTTTATTGTGAAATGTTCTCAGGTTACAGTATGTTCGGCATTGGGATTGGAGTAATGCTCTTCGGCTACTGGAGGCTTTTCAAATGGAACAGAGAGAGGAGGTACCATTATGTCTGGTCACCCCACACACACACACACACACACACACACCGAGATCATACATCATTGTATCAGGCAGTACTTTCACATTAATGTTCTTATACTGTGTTTTTGCACCAGACTGTTATGATACCCAAGTACCCATACAGTTCCCCAACACACACACACACACACACACACGAACATGTTTTTGAACAGTGGAAAGAAACCTGAAAACCCACTATAAGTTCATTCCATTGCACAATGATGAGCGTTCAAGTCAAACCTGGACTTTTGTTTGTGCGAAAAAAATCATTTCCATTCTTTTTTTTGCCGATTCGTGTATCGCCACACTGACGATTATTAAATGATTTATTAAATTTCTAATAGAGCTGCACCGGTCGATCAGTCAGTGACTGGAATTGTCTGTTTTTCAGCTTCATCTCACATATTCGATCACGCTGGATATAACAGATTCTGTGCGGAGTGCACAAACTTCTGAGCGGTGCAACAGAACCACATTTTTAGGCCGTTACATTATCAAAAGTGAGTGCAAGTGCAAGTTAAAAAAAAAAAAAAACTCCAATACGCCTTTTTCTTCAAAAATTCAATTTTATTTGTATAGCGATTTTAACAACTGTCATTATCGCAAAGCAGCTTTACACAATCAAAAGAATGATTTAAGTCTGTATGGAATGTGAGTGTACATGAATCAAAATGAGCATGACAAAAACATGTGGAAGTCTTTGGTACGAGTTCCTGTAACATGCAAGTGGTGTTTGTTTGTGAATGATTGATTGTGTGTACTGATCACAGACAGATTGCACACGCTGATGACACGTTATATCTACCGATTTTCAAGGATCAGACGTTACACTCGCTGAATGTTCGCATTAAAGACTGCAGTGGTCTCTGAGACACCGAGATCGTCATTCACGGACATTTTTTAAATCATTTGCACCATTCAGATGTTTTACTGCGGCTTACATTTTCACCACCGTACTGTTGCCTGAAGTCTTCTGTAAATTTCAATCACTTTTCCGCCTTCATCAGGAGAAAGTTTTAAAACCAGTCCCGGTTTGACCTGAACATGAAAATTAGGTTACCAAACAGAAATCAGTGGGATTTATATTGTGTGTTGGATTTTGCTGGCATTGGCATCAATGTTAAAGGACGCTTTTACTGAGCTCCTACTGCTGAGATTTGATGAGTTTAAAACGAGTAACGCTCGTGTTGAAATGAAATGGACAATGCTGTACGCTGCGTCTGGTCTCACCCACCACAGTCAGCATGGAATTGTTGCACGGTGCAGTTACATCATAGTTTACAGAACTCTGTGGAAAAGTCCTTTTTCAAATATACATTTATTTTACTGATGAGTTAATATTCCAGATTAGTGTTTTTATTTTAACATTAATGCTTACTTGTCATTGATGTTTAGCACGCTTCTAATCTTCTTAAACATGATTCGTGCAAAATTCATCGTCAGACCAAATCACTTTCACAGCGTAGGAAATGAGGAAACATTAGGAAAGCAGTGTACTTCAATTTATTTTACTGAATGTCTTGTGCAATGCAATGAAAATATGCTGTAAAACTATTGATATTTGATCTTTAGACTTGTGTGTGACTGAAGTGTGTGTGTGTGTGTGTGTGTGTGTGTGTGTGTTTGTCAGGCGTTTGCATATTGAGGAGCTGGAGACTCGGATCGCTCTCCTGCCTCTCCTACAGGCTGAACATGACAGAAGGTGAGATTTTTGCAGCTTCTTCACTTTTTCATGCTTTTCCACAAAACAGACCACATGATTGTCCTGTTAATGTGGTTGTCATGGTTTCACTGGTTTGTAGTTTGATTCAGGAAGGCTTAAAGGAATAAATGCACCAATTTGGTGGTGAAGAAAAATCTATTTAAAAAAATGTTTTACTTAAATTTTGAAAATGACTATTTGCGTCTGACATCTGCATTTTTCTTCTTTTTAAAAAAAAAATTCTACATTAATGTAGTAGTTTTGTGACCGAACGTTCTGTAGTTGTTATTTCTTTCGTAAGCATAAATGTTTTTTCTTTCCTGGCTCGGTTCCCCTAGGACGTTACGCATGCTCCGGGAGAATCTGGAGGAAGAAGCCGTCGTCATGAAGGATGTGCCGGGCTGGAAGGTATTTCAGATCGCATTTTGTTTCGAGAGCATTGTCATGTTTTCTTTTAATCCGAAGTAGTGTTTCTATGCTCACCTTTTTAGCCTTTTAAGTCGTTTCAAAGCCGAGATACATTTAAAGGAAAGCTCGACGCGGTCTCTGCCTAAAGCATTTGTAGTAGATAAGTTATGTGTGTAATGTGTGTATTAATGACGAGAATTTGTGTGTGTGTGTAGGTGGGCGAAAATGTTTTCCACACAGACCGCTGGGTCACTCCTACCACAGACGAGCTCTTTAACCTTCGACCTCAGGAAGAGCTTCTGCACAAGAGGTTTGGCTTCCTGTGGTACGTGTAACCTAGAGGACCAGAGGACAGTAGATCATCCACCTACATCTAACCTGCTTTATCTGTGTGTGTGACGGAGGAGCAGCGTGTTAGTGTTCAGACTGTAAATGTTTAAAATATTAAATATGTTTTCTTTGCTTCCCAAAAATTGTCCCGTTTGTAATTCTTTGTGCTGGTGATTTATTACAGACACCTCAATTACAGAAGAACATCTGAACATGACCTGAAACTATTTCTAAATTTTCTTCCGTTCGTGTAAGATCTAAATAACTTTTATGGAATATGTGAAGGAAAAATACATACAAATAAATTTTCTGCCTAAACAACTCTGTATAATTGCAACTTAAACAGTGATAACTGGTTATAATATTTGCCGTATAATAACAGCCATGCTCACCACAGTGCGTTTGCGAAGGGCGTTCAAATGAAACCCAGATTTCTTGTGAATGAAGGCGTAAAACCGAGAGACATTTACAAACGACTGATGAGACTCTTAGCCGTTTGCAACGGTGCGAACGGTCGTAAAGAATGCCTTAATGTCTGTGAACGATGATCCCGGCAGAGGAGGCTCAGAGCCGCCACTGCAGTCGTTCCCATGAACATTCAGTGAGTCCTGATTGATATATGAGGCATCACCTGTTTGATTCAGGGAGTATGTCAAAACATCTTGAAAGTTTGACTTTTTGTATTAAAAAAAAAAGTATACAAGTATGTTTTCATTACAATAGAAAGTAAATCTGTGGGAAAAGTAACAACATAAAATCCCAGTGAAGTTTAGTAATCGTAGAACTCGATTGTGTTTGAGGACTTTGACAATGTGTGTTAACACCACTGCAACTAGTGACACCATATTGTCTTTTTCTTATATATATATATTTAGTGATTCCATATCACATGCTACATTTCCTCTGGTGTTCGTCAGCATGCAGGTTCAGCCCCCTTTTTGTTTACTCAGCCAATCAAAAGCTTCCTCTCTTGTGACTGGTTAACGGAGTGATATGTTAAAGTGAGAGGAGAACACTTACACGCTAGAGAAAATAACAGCTGTACACGTGGGTTCTGGAGATCAGTGTCGCAGGTTTGTTAAAGCTCGGAGACACGCAAGCTGCAGGGAAGGAGATGAACCACAGGAGCACCGATCAGGACTGTGAGTCCACACAGATGCTGCACTACCTCAGGTAAGCCTCATTCACCGCACCTGCAGTGGAACACCTACAAAAACATCCACTTTTCATATCCGTTACTAATGAATTTCTGCAAATATTTATTACTAGTTTTAGAGTTTATTGTAATCCGGTGATGTGTAAATCTACAGATTTCCAAACTGTGTGACAGCAGTATAGCATATACAGTACAGTCGGTTTGAAAAGTATTGGCACCCTTTATGGAAGACTAAAAAAAAATACTGAGGTAACACGTAGTGTTTAGAGTTTTAACACATGAAGAAATTTAACAAATTTTTTTTCTAAATATACGTGCGAAATGTGAAGTATTATAATTTCTGTGAAAAAACTTTGCTGCTCTATAATTATATGATAATACCTCAGTACAAAGTTTCTTTAAGGTCATTGTTTGAGATGCTTCTAAAGAGACTGTCAAAAAGTTTTTCCCCCCAACATTGCCATTTTTAACTATAAGTCTTATATTCATTACGGTTTCATTACATATTTGTTCGGTTATGTAAATGGATTAAAACAAATATGTGCTATGTATAAGCTATGTATATGCTTTAAATGGAAGATATATATATGAAAAAAGAGTTTTGTTAGAGATCTTATAATCTATAATAATCTTTTTAAAATTTTGATCATTATATGTAAATGTTTAATATAATATAATATAATATAATTAATATAAACCACTGTCAATTTTTTTAAAAGGGTGCCAATAATTTCTAGCTTGACATTAACAGCATTTAAAATCAGCTTTGTTCAGTGTGGTACCTGAGAAATGCCTGTGGAAATGCATTTATCAATCATTATTATTTTTTTCTTTGATCATAGAGCAGTTATAATGTGTTAAAAAAAGAGGTCCAGACTTACTGTACATTCCTCAGACCTCTGTTAGGTTTCAGTATATAGTTACTGTCTGAAGGAAATAATCTAAATCCAATACAGGACCAGTATGAGTATGTGATCCTCGATCGGTTCTGCTATAATGAAATATTAATGATTAACCCGCTGTGAGGTGTATTTACATGATGTCCACAGTCCCACTGCTTTTCCCAAATAATGGCATGCTATAAATTATCTATCCTGAACAGACATTTACGCAAATTACCGGCATAAATCACGATCAGATATAATAAACCTGAGAGGCACTGAGTAATGATTTAACTCAGCATTTAGCACATCAGACCTTTTATAATAAGTGAAGTGACTAAGAGCTGTAGTGTCTCTTTATACAACCTGGCCCCAGATGGTTAGGAGGATCAGGAGGGAGCACCTGAGCAACATGTTGAAGAACCTGAGCACATGCAGTTCCGCGGTAGGGACGTCTCAGCTTCAGCCGGTACAACTTAATAGTACAAGCTAAGGAGTCTATGTGACCTACTATTGTGGGCTTGATTTTGGTATTGTACTTAGAAGTTTGAAAAGAAAAACCTTCCGCAAAATGTTTTCATTGGTCTTTTAAAGACTAATGAATATCCTACCTTGTAACCAAATTCAGAATTATTAGGCTGTTTTGATTTCCCAGAGAGCAACACATGAATGATGCTGAAATATTGATGACACTTCGGCTGTGTGAAGTGCCGACAGCTGTTCTTAAAGTTTACACTTTAGGTTAGATGCTCCCCCTTCTGTGGAGCCGTCTGCTGCCTGATCAATACCCAGTTAGGGCTCAGGAACTGATGAGCTGAGCTCAAATAGACACGCAGACTTTATAAGGTCAGCTCTAGACACTAAGATGACTGAGCACTGTAGATGCACTCGATATCTAAGTCGCCTCATGCTTAGGCTTCTCACAATGATATTTAAATATTCATACAAAAGCAGGACTCTCAGTGCAAAAAAAATAAATAAATAATCCAGGCAAAACATCAGAGGGTTTTTTGTTTTGTAAACATTTTAAAAACTGTTACAGTCGGCTTGTTGACTGTTAGTTGGGAGTGATATATTCCTCTGTGTTTTCTTTATAGTAAAGAGGAGGCTGTTGCCATGGAGATGGAGTTGCTGAGGGACTATCACTTTGGGCTGCATCAGCTTACAGAAATTTTAGGCCACGCATGTGCTGTTGCCATTACAAAGGTCTGTGTTTCAAACACATCCATTCTATTATACTGTACGTTATTTAATCAGACACATCATACAATACATACAATCATATTCAACTGAGCCACAGCACATTAATAGGATCCAATGCTTTTATATCTGCAATTCATCAAGTGTTCACTTATTGTCATCTTCCGTTTATCGTCCTTGAGTATATTTTCTTGGTGGAAATGATCATATGGTCTTCCATAAATACGACGGGTATTCAAGTCAAGCTGGAACTTTTGATTGTGCAAAATAACAGAACACAATCATTAGAATTTAAAACTCCCTTTATTTATCTAAAATTCAAGTTCTTTCAAGTCCTGGTTTGACTTGAACACCCCTCGTAAATACTTTCTGTCAGCGTGATCACTGTGAACTACCAAATATATGGACTAAAGATGAATCATGTACACAGTACCATGATAAGTCTATATTACATCTTACAGATTATTCATTTTTAGTTATCAGTAAAGCAGCTGTTCTGATTCCTGTCCCCTCGCAGGCATTCCCGCTGAGCACTCTGGGTAAGAGGCAACCCACCATACTAGTGGTGTGTGGGCCGGATCAGAACGGGTGCATTGGGCTGGCATGCGCACGTTATCTGAGATTATTCGTAAGTATCAAGTGGTGGCATGGTTGTGCATTGAATACTCAAACACTATCTGGTCCAATTCCACTAATGTAGTATACGTAAGAAAGAGAAATGAAAAGTTGTGGCAAGACTACAGCCAATAATTTTGCACCAAACAAGTAGCATCTGTTTTACCGACAGAAGTAGCAGCTTCGTCTCCACTCACAATATATCAGTTATACAGGCTAGGGTTTACCTTTATTTCAGGAATACATGCCTACTGTCTTCTACCCAAAACGTTCTTCACAAAATCCTCACCTGGACTTCACTGTACAGTGTGAGAAAATGGACATCCCCTTCCTGTCCTACCTGCCCACAGAGGTGAGAAAAGCTTCAAGTCATAACTTCATGAGTAATGGTCTTTTATTTTTCCACTGCAAAATTACCAAAATCAAGCAAACTGGAATTTTTTTGTATTGGTCCAGTGTCAATAGTTCCCATTGCGATGTAGTCTGTAGTGGTACAAGTAGCACACCTAGCTTGACTTGGATTATGTTTTTGGACAAAAACAATACAAAATGAAAAATGTTTAGTGACTTTTCACTGATAAAAGCAGAACAATAACTAAATAATGAAATTTTTTCGTTTATTTTTTCAAAATATATGAAATACAATTCCACTATTTCTATATGAATATAATAACATAATTATGATGCTTCGGCAAAGTTGGAACATTATGTAAGGACCTTTAAAGTAAGTAATTACAGAAGGCAAAAGTTCTCCTGGTTTGATCACAGGCAGTGCTGGACAAGATTCTGGAATCACCTAATCAGCATATTAATACTCATTATTCAGAATTTAAGACGTCATACTTTTACTTGTTTTGTTAACATTTGCAGCCTTTTCAACCAGTGACATTTTTGTGATCAATTATTTTTTGTAAAGCAAAGTTTTTTTTATTCAATAATGTGCAAAAGTCACATGCAAATAATTACTGTAGAGCAAAAACCTTAACCCCAACTTTTGTAGGTTGCTTTGTCTAATACTTAAATGCAAGTCATAAAATAAACATGTAACAAAGTGTGCATTTAAAAAATATGTGCCTAAAACTTTTGCACAATATATAAACACCAAAGGAATACTAAAAAAAAACAAAAAAAGATTCTGGAGTCACAGCAATGGGCACTTCTCAATCTTCTGGCATGTCATCAAAAATGGAAGAAATATTTATGTAATTATGCTTGCATTTTTAGATTAGCAACTTTATCAGCTTTTCAAATCTTTACTATAATTGACTGACTGCAGCTGTTACATCGGAAACTTAACGCTTAAAACAAAACAGATGAAATAGCTCACATTGAATACTGACCTTATGAATAATGACTCATATAAAGGGTAATTTTTGGGCTGTGTTCATCTTAAGTTCCCATTTTACCATGTCTTTACCACAATTCTCATTTATAGGTGCAGCTTATAAACGATGCATATAAGCTGGTGGTGGATTCACTGCTGGGTCCAGAGAGAGAACTGGGAATAGCAAAAGATCCTTTCACTAGCATCATGCTTACTCTCAGAGGGGTCAAAATCCCCATTGCCAGCATCGACATCCCTTCAGGTCTGAATTTCCCTTTTTAACACTATTGGTACCCTTGGTAAAGTTTAATGACCTGATTGTTTAGGATCAATTAAGGAGTAATCAATTTTTTGCCAATTGTTTAAGTGACATGACTGAAGACATGCTTTTCACGTAGGGAGATTAAATAATACACAAATGCAGAGGCACTATTATGTGACACCTCCACCCCCCATCTAATTTGAACTAAGGTTTCATTTATACATTTATCACCTTTCTACCTCTTGATTACTGAGGGTGCCAATAATTTAGCAGAACATACAGTAAGACAATGCAAAGAACAGGTTTAGATTCATATGACCCATGAAGGCTTTTTTTTTGCTTATTAGAAAAACAACCTCCTTTGCACTGATTGCCTGCTTTGATTTTTTTTTTACCTATTAAAATGAATATATTAGAGAATAGTCTTTAATGGCATATTTACACCAGTTTTTCAAAATCAAAAATGGTTCATCACACAGATATTTCAGATCCTGACTATGTAAGGAACTCTCATTACAGATTGGGATCCAGATGAAGCCACCATCCTAACAGGATCCCGGATTAATCCCAAAGTCCTCATTTCTCTGATGGCACCAAAAAGGTGTGCACTTAGTTTCTCTGGGACTCATTTCCTTGCTGGACGCTTACTGCCCTATGATATTCAAAAAAAATATGAGCTCAACCTACCCAAGTTCCCCAGTACTGACTGTATTACTGAGCTCCATTAGAACAGATATGCCCTTCACAGGAAAAATCCTGAGCAGGCAGATCGTAGTAGCTTGTGAAAATTGTTCGAATAAATAATAAAGCCATTTTAGATAAAGGATGAATTTTATTGTTGTAATAGTGAGACTTGTGGCATAAACATTCCTGTTTACAGTGTAAAAAAACTGCATGATCTTATGTATCCACAAACTGGTAATTAAATGTCAGATAATTTGCTGGTCATTGGTCAAGAACTTTTCAAATCAACAGATTTCTTGATGAAATTACATCAAGTAGTATGACTGATCTCCAAATCCAATCACAGCCAACTCCTAAGCCACATCTCAAGTCTTCTCTGCCACTGGTCCTCTTTTTGTAGTGACCCATAGTTCTTCCATGTGCCATACCTGCTATGGAGCACAAAAGTCCAAGCTCAAAAAAGAAAAAAATAAACCACGACATTATGTGCGACACTACTTGGTTAAACTTACCTTAACCCTCTGCCTAGAAAGGCGGTCACTGATACACAGGGACCCTGATGAAAGGACAACACGCGTGCCCACAAGTCATTTTCAACCTGTAAAAAAACAAAAAAATAGCAACTTGAACAAGAACAAAACCTCAGAATAAAATTTAAAGAACTAACAATTATAATTATTCTATACTTTCAATTGGCAGGTAATATATCTGATTGTACAAGTCACCAAACTGTGCGCTACAGTGTAACCATATTAAGCTCTCAGGTGACCCCCCCCCCCCCGCTTTGCAAAATTTCACAAATTGTTCAGGAGACATTGAGACGTGAGAATGAGAAGTGGACTTGGGAAGACACCCCCCCTCACATGAATTTGAAGCCAAAATGATAGATTTCAGGGGCAACAAGCGAGTGCTCAGGACACCATGCAGAAACCTTAAAGGAGTATGACTGATGTTGTCACACAGTGAGGAGGAAACTTTTAAAACACCAAAATATTTCTCAAAGCACAATAATAAATGAACTTAAGTTTCTGAAGGTTGTGAACAGGTGAGCAAAGGAAGGTTACCTCATGTACACAGGCCTACTGTTTCTCCATACATCAACTAGCCCAAGAGAGTAGCAGCTTTCTCCTGTTCCACTGACAGGAGCGAAGCACTTCGGTAGATGCAAAACTTCGTTCTCCATAGGCACCAGTGAGGATTTTTGCTCCCCTCTTTACAGAAGCAGAGCTTGTAGATTCAGTAAAGCATATTGTTTTATATCGGAGCCAAAAGCACAAGTGTTTAGTGGTACAACTTTCCATCAGTGGCTAACCACCAAGCACACAATATTTAATATTTTCCTGATACAGCATTAACTAGCTAGAAAAACAAATAACCTGTTTAGCCATAGGGACATGATTGTTTTGGTCAAAACTAGCTTTTAAAGAGCCAATATGAAATATGGACCCCAATGAAAAATAGTGTTACTTTATCATAATCTCAATGTCTTTAATGTAGACCTAAATAAGCTTGTTACTCATTAGCCATGTACTTTCCAGTATTTAAATATGTTGAATTTCTTGCAACACTTATCTTCAAGGCAAGTGCCATTTAATGTTTCCTAATTTGAATCTGTGTAGATCACTTCAACCCTAGAGATACTGACCACTAAATCAGTGAAAAATGCTGGCTGTGTCTTATGCTAAACTGTCCGTTTAAACCCTGTAAAAATCAAGCTAAAATACATAAATTAATTTACATTCCCCTTCAGCCAGCATTTATTTTTATTTTTTGTTAAAAGCACAAACAAAATTAGATTTTCAAACGGTTTCATTTAATAGGCTCCATGAAGCCAAGGACACAAATAAGAGTTCCAATGCGAATACAAAGAACAGAGCACATAATCCCCTTAAGATCCGGGGTAGTAATAGTAACAGTTTTCAACATTTTCATCTTCCATATAGATTACTGTACAGTTTAGAAGTGTCGGTCCATCTTTACAGCACATGTTAAAAAACAAATGGAAAACGTCAAGCAGGGCAGATATACCTCTGGAAGAGTGAGGGTGAACGTGGCAAGCTGCACTTAAAGAACAGCACCAGTGCTGGCCAGCTCAGCCGAGCAGTGTTCACCAGTCTGTAAGGAATCGACTCTTTGGATACTTGACATGGACAGAGGCTTTTAGTTTCTATCAAATTAGCCTTTTATTTCAAATGGAAAGATTGCTCAATTTATCACTGTTTACTGCATCGATTCAAATTTGAAATTTATGAAAATTCCACAGCTGCCTAAATGGTCTTTTAAGAGGTAGATGCTCGCTAAAACATAGGGCAACCTAAAATATAAAATAAGGACCTCCATTAAAATGGAAAATTTGAGACCAGATAGCAATACTGTGGCAGCTGGTCAGAACAGACCAAGAGGAATTAGATTCACATGAGGCTCATTATTTCAGTAATGTAAAAAAAAAGGAAAAAAAAAAAAAAGAAAAAAGGAAAGAAAAAACAAAGAAAAACATTTCACAGCCAATATAAACAACTCCCTGCCCCATATTCCACCTGCATTTCTGTTTATAAACAAAGAAAATCTACTACATGAATGAACAGATCCTTGAGGAGCACGTCTTTAGAATACACAGCCAGTGAAGAGTTGCATCTTGGGCCTTATTCAGCTGAGGAAGAAGCAGGCACACATGAAGACACTGTAGCATCTAAACACAATTTTAGCTTGATAGAAAACACCCCTCTTAGATAGCAATCTGAATGAGACAAGACGCCATGAAACGTGTGGCTACCCAACTGATGGGCCTGAGGGAAGTCACATTTATGGGATGCGTCTGATTTAGGGCTCAAGAGAACACAAATGAGTGAACTTTGTAGCCTTGTTCTGAAGGCTATATTCTCCTGAAAGTCTGGGTGTGGGCAAGGCAATTCAGAAGAGATTAAGACCCACTTATGCCTCCGAAAACCTGTGCCACAGTTACACTGACTAGCTGATAATTTTTAACATTACAGGCATCAGAAATTACCCACAAATGTACATGTAAAAATAATTGATGAAGATACAAAAGCATTAAATATATTTGGGCTTAAAGGAGGGGAAAAGGGGTGTTGCTTAATTCTTTACAGCTCTCATTAGGGCAACTGGTCCACAATTAACAGGAATCTAAAGAGAGGGTCTGAAAAATGTTTTAATACGTACCACTATATCCCTCATAGTTGTCTCTGCTGTAGGAGCTGCTTCGATCTCCATAACTGGAACTCCTGAACAAACAGAAAAATGACTTTCAAATCAAGTCTAAATTAGACCAACATGAAGTAATAAAAAATAAAAAAAGGGACTATATTCTTACCTGTCTCTATTGTATCCTCCACCACCACCACTCTTGTAGCCACCACTGTAGCCCCGGTCTCCCCCATAACTACGGTCACCGCCTCCATAGCCCCGGTCACCACCACCACCATAGCTGCGGTCACCACCGCCATAGCTGCGGTCACCACCGCCATAGCCGCCACCACCTGAAAAAAAGAAAATAAGTCAAACCACAAACAATTGCATGTCACCAGTCAAAGAGCTGGTCAGTATGCTGATAACAGGCTGATTATAACTCAGCCCACCTCTCCCTCTGCCCCCACGGAAGTATCCACCTCCTCTTCCTCCTCCACTGCCACCTCTGTATCCACTACCTCCAGAGCGGTTACCGCCTCCCTTTCCTGCCTCGTCCACACGAATCGCCCTGCCATCTACAGACTACAGAGGAAGAAAATAAACATTTAATGTGATGCAATATCTGGTCATTTCAACAAAAACTTGGATGTTCACATCCTTAAATCTCTATGGTATGGTGTTGCTGTTGGTCAAAAGTGGAAGGGGGAAGAGGCGGGGCTCATATGACCCACTGGCACCCATTCTTCATACACTGACTGCACATGTGCAGCAGATCCATATTGTACCTTGTGATGTGTGCTTTTGTCAATTACCATTTTAAAATTGTATTACTACTGAACTACATACATGCACATTTGTTTCCATTATAATACAATGGTGACATTATATAATCAGTATCCAAACTTAATAGTACAATAAAAATTATTTTAAAAATATACAAATTTAGTATTTTAATTTTCCTTTAGATTTTGTCACAATTAAATGATTATGTAATACTTTACATTATGTCGAATATTTTAATCAACTATAACATACATCACACTGTACTTAAACCATGTATAATAGTCATACTTTTCCGTTCATTCCCTCCATGGCATCTTTTGCATCCTCTGGGTTTTCAAATGTGACAAATCCAAAACCCCTTGACTTGTTTGTTTCTCTGTTTCTGGCGACATGAACTGCAAAAAAAATAATTAAATTCACAGACGTTACCTTTATACTATAAAAAAATTATTTGGTACAGAAAATGTAGTAAAACCGAAGCACAAAACTAACCGTTGGTGATTACACCGTATTTGGCAAAGGCATCCTCGAGGGACTGCTCTGTGGTTTCGAAGCTCAGACCTCCAACAAAAAGCTTTCCTTCGTCAGACATGATGTCGGTTCCTTGTGGGAGACGAAATGTGAAAATGAATTAATTTGTAAAAAAAAAAAAATATATATCAATTTTCTTAAAAAGCATTTTTATATTGTTATATATAATTTCTTATTTATTCTTTAATAAAATCCGAAATACTAAATCATAAAATTAGGCCGCTGAGGCTTAAACGTGGGGCAAAGAATAGGCCTTGCTTCAAGGCCACGTTTTTTGTTTTTTCCACCACCGCTTTTCCGGCAAAAAAACCGCGCCAGATACACGGAACACAAAGGAGCGTGTCAAATCAGATAAGCGGTGGAAACCGAAATCACCCATCCCCCACTTTAAAAAAAACAGCCGGTTAAATAGTTTAACACGACGTCAGATAGGTAACTAGATCAAAAACTAGTTATTTAACGCATAATTTCTCTAATAAAACTGAACTCAAACGATATATTCGAAAAAAGTTTCTTAAAGATGGCGCCAACAAACGCAACGGCTAGGTCGCTAAGCTAACAAGCACCATTTTGTCGCGCGTGGAGCAGCTAGCAGAAGACAAAATATATACATATAAAACAAAATTTATACATTTTCATAGACATGAATACAAACAAGAAAGAATTGTGCTAAAGGATGCTGCGTTTAAATTTAACGACATAAATTATATAATTACGAGGGGGAAAAAAGCCGATCAAGCCCGAACCTCACCTTCTCGTTTCAGCCTCGTCCGGTGTTCAGAGCTCAATATGGCGCCGAGAAGAGGGCGGGTTCTTTTTATACCTCGAAGGGTGGAGCTATATTACGTTTATTTGAATATTTGAATATTCAGTTACTATTCTTAAAGTGACAGAATCAGTGGTAAGAAAAACCTTTACATTTATGATTATTAAATATTTTTTAATTGGGCATTTTCAAAAAGACATACAAGAGAGATATTTATCTTTATGACATGAACATCTGGGATTAGTTTGATGTCTATTGTGATGATTTTATTTTATTATTTTATCATATTTATATTTAATTTTAACAATGACAAAAAAGCAGAGTCAGATAAATATACAATCGACACCCACAGCAAATATTTAAACACAAACAATAATCTGGTAACATAAAAGATCGATCACGGAAAGGGCAAAACAGGCCAGTAAAAGAAAACATAAAAGAAGGAAAGAAAAGAGAAAGAAAAAAAATGTGGGCATGGCTAGTCATGATCGTTCAAGTAGATCCCACAAAGGGGCCCATATCCGCCAGAATAGTTCAGATTTGTTCTGCAAGTCATATGAAGTTTTTCCAATAAAACATTAGCCACTTGTGCCAAACACTTCTTCAGAGTTGGTACACGAGATGATGACCATAAGATAAGTAGACATTTCTTTCCCATAAGTAATAGCAAACAGTTTAAATCAGAGGGCGGCATGGTGGTGTAGTGGTTAGCACTGTCGCCTTGCACCTCCAGGGTTTGGGTTTGATTCCTGGCCAGGCTCGATTCCCGTCTCTGCATGCATGGAGTTTGCATGTTCTCCCCGTGCTTGGTGGGTTTCCTCCCACATTCCAAAGCAGGTTAGACTAATTGCCCGTAGTGTATGTGTGTGTGCCCTGCAATGGATTGGCACCCTGTCCAGGGTGTACTCTGCCTCGTGCCCTTAGGCTCCAGGTCCCCGTGACCCTGAATACAGGATAAAGCTGTATAGAAGATGAGTGAGTGAGTGAGTTTATATCAGAGGGAAGATCTAGTGATGTTTTACAATTTAGCAGGTATATAGTTGGAGACAGAGTGAATTTTCTAGCCAGTATTTTCTGAACCAGATCATGCACCTCATACCAAAAAGTTAACATATTCTTACAGTACATTCCCAAAATAAATGCATCAGTGTTCCCATTTCTGAATTCCATGTAAAACACAGCTGGGATACATTTTGTGGAGGCATACAGGGGTGAGATGTGTTCTGTATATGAATTTAAAGCCTTGGTCATGCACAGAAATTGAAGTTGATTTATGAAAAACCTCATCACATATAGAAAGCCATTCATTATCAGTGAATGATTGGCCCATATCCTTTTCCCAAACCTTACATAGAGGATTTAAAGGAGTAAAGGTTTCTGATAAAAGGGAGCCATAAAGATAGAAAAATCTGACCCTGGGAGAAGGAGACGATTTTCAATATCAAATTTTCATATCATTTCCCCTGTTTTATTTCAAATGAATAGAATTTGAAAAAATATGTTCTAGGAAGTTGATAATCCATTCTAGGTGTCTTGAAAGATTTGAGAACATTATCTGTAAATAAACTGGCTAAATTAAAAATACTCTTTTTTTTTTTTTTTTTTTTTTACCCACGTCCGAATGACAATACTAGCTAACAAAGCAGGGAGATCAGGGTTCAAGATGACTGGAGATTACATGGTTAAATTCCTGTGGAAATGGAAATACTTTCTGACATCTTCCCAAGCCAAAGGGGAATTAAATAACAAAAGATTTTCAACTACTGGTCGGATATCCTTAAAACTCCCACAGGGAGTCTGTATCATTTGAAAACCATCTAAGCATTTGTTTGATCTGAGCAGTCCAATAATAAAGCTGCAAGGTGGGCAAAGATCCGCCTCCACACTCCTTTGGCTTGAGAAGAGAAGTTAATTTGATCTTGGTTTTTTTTTTTATTATTCCACATAAACGTACTAATCACTGCATTCAGACCCTTAAAAAGTTATGATTAATTTTATGAGTAAAGTAAACGAGGGAGCACATTCATTTTAATTGTGTTAATTCTTCCAAAAAAGAAAATTGGCAAAAAGGTCCAATAATTCATATCCTGCTTAAGTCTTGTCATTAAGGGTGAGTAGTTCTTAGAGAACAAATCCTTTAAATCAGGGGTTATGTGTATGCCCCCCAAAAAAATAGAGAGTCAGTGATGTAAAAGAGATATTGTAATTTAACATTTTATGGGGCACTTTAAAACAAGTTTATTTTGTATCCACTAGCCTGGCTATACTGATTAACACACTTGGTGATTGTGGCTGCCTCATGTAAAGAAGGACGTCATTTGCATATAATGATATGCTGTGTTCTATCCCACCTCCCTTCACCCCGCTGGATGCCGTTATGCATGCGAATACTCTCTTCCAAGGGTTCAATGGACAAAGCAAACAGGAATGGCGACAGGGGGCAGCCTTGACGGCAGCCTCTTTGAATGGAACATTTACCTGATAATAAGCCACTGAGGTGTTGACCACAGCTGTTGAATCAGTTTAAAGAAGTCTGACTAGTCTGATGTAGTTAAAGTCCAAATTAAATTTCTCCAACAACAAAATCCTCCACTCGACCCTGTCAAATGCTTTTTCTGCATCCAGAAATATTATAGCAGCTGCATGGGTCACCATCTGTACTTAACTGATGTATTATATTCAGGAGATCACGCAGGTTGTCTAAACCGAACAAATCCAGACTGAACAAATCCAGGTTTAATGATCTTAGGCAGAATTCTCTCCAGACGATGAGTTCAGGCTTTGTCCACAAATTTTAAATCTACATTAAGTACATTTACATTCCTGCAGATTTGGGTAATACATTATATATGAGATACTGAGATACTGTGAAAAAAATGGTTAAAGATGTGGTCCTGTGCATAAAAGCTGAGAAATGTTCTCACATTCACTTATAAACCCAGCTGTTATTTCTACTGCTTTTTTTTTTTTTTTTAGCATGCAGCTAAGCAAGCATTTAAGGGATCCCAACTAACTAAGATTAGTTGCATCTAAAAATTGACAGTAGAGATCACTCCTGTGTTCAATAGTGAAAGTGAGCATTTATGCATGCAAAGTCAAAAAAAACCTTATAGGATTGGGACTAAACAGCTGCATAAGAAAACCACTTGTTAGTAAGAATCAGAAAAAAAAAGGCTGCAAATTGCTAGGGAGTGTAAAGACTGGACTTTGGAGCAATCTAAAAAAGGTCATGTGGTCTGATAAATCATTGAGTTCAGACTGAACCTATTCCAGAGCGATGGGTGTGTCAGGGTAAGAATGGAAGGGCATGAAGTAATGCACCCATCATGCATAGTGGCTGTATGAACTGTACAAGCCTCTGGAGGCAGTGTTATGATTTTGCTTCAGTTGGTCAGGTCTAGGCTCAGCAATGTGTGTGTGGATACAGAAAGGGCAAAAAAAAAAATTCAGCTGATTTTTCCATGTTATAGGCAGTGGAATGGAAAAAAATCCTTTTTTTTTTTCTTTTTTTTTGCCAGGCAGGGCATATTAACACAGTGCACAGGGCCACATAAAGTACAAATAGTAACAAACAATATGTAGTACAAATGCAAAGGCTAAAAATACAACAGTGCTAACTTTTCGAAAGGATTTTTGAAATTCTGATGATGCAACAAATTCTGTTGATACAAACAAACACAAACTAAGTCTCTCATATTAGATTAGGATGTTATCATAGGAAGAAGATGAGCTTCCAAAAACTATAATAGTGTATGCTGATATTATGATAAAGTTTTTCCATTATTTTACTTAATTTATTATTTTAATATTTATTTATTTTGTAATGAATTTATTCTTTAGTTTGAGGTGCTGTGATGAGAAGCAGAATAATCCAACTGGTAAAATGCATTTGTGTTGTTTCTATTTGAAAGCAAATAACCAGATCAATCCATCCATCCATCAAGGAACTTTTGTAGTCCAACTAGGAACTGTGGAGGCTAATGGTGACCCTTGTATTTATTCCTATTTTGTACCATTGCAGGACATCCGGTCACCATTCACACTCACTTTCACACACTACCGGCAGTTTGGGAACATCAATTAGCCTAATCTGCATGTCTTTGGACTGTGGGGGGAAACAGGAGAACATAGATAAAACCCACCAAGCACAGGGAGAACATGCAAACTGCAGGATTTAAAATGTTTTCTTAAGCTTATGAAGCTTAAAAAAAGCTGTACTTATAACATGAAATGGCAAGGCAAGTTTATTTGTATAGCACATTTCATACACAATGGTAATTCAAAGTGCTTTACATAAAAGAGAAAGAAATAATCATAAGAAGAAATAGAAAATAATACTTTTAAAATTATTTCAATTTGATTCAAAATAAAAAATAAAAACAGTTTGTAGTGGAAAATTTGATTTAGAATCAAAATAAAACTAAGTAATGTTAGATTATACACTGTTATATACAGAGGTGGAAAGTAATGAATTACATTTACTCGCATTACTGTAATGGAGTAGATTTTTTGTGTACTTCTACTTTTTAAAGTAGTTTTTAAAATCTGTAATTTTA
>JAQMYG010000018.1:17902201-17924204 GCA_030014215.1 Clariallabes teugelsi
CAGTATTGTTGTAGAATGTAGAAAATAAATCACTAAACAAAAAAAAAGAAATTTGCAAGTGACCCCAAACTTTTGAACGGTAGTGTATATATATATATACTGTATATATATGCCATGCAGTCAATGCCACTTTGCCATCCTGCTGGCACATGAACCTCTGTGACAATTCCAGTATAGCAGCAGCATTGTTTCCATTCCACTCTAGTAGCTTTAAATATATACATAAAAAAAATATTATGAAATATATTTGGATTGGGGAAAGAGCAAGGACTGAAATCACTGAAATCTAAAATACTTTAAGTTCTCCCCAGACAAGTTCAGGATACACCCTGGAACTTCACTGTCCCTGGCATTTCAAAATGCTATTTTAAAAATGTTGAGCGGATAATGTGTTATTTCTGAGGTGTCTAAGGAACAAAGGAAGAGGAAATGGAAAATGTCTGAACACGTCCTGGACGGCCCCAGTGACACATTGGAAACGTAAGGGAGAGGAATAACAGACAGTAAGACAGTACGATTTAGACTTGAACTTGAAGACCAATCCTCTCCAGTATGTAAGGGTGTGTGTTTTGGGTGTTGTGAGTGTGGGAAAATATTACGCTTACATGCATCATACAGTACATGGCAGTATTTTCTCATACTCTAAATGTACAGGGATAAGTTAAATAACTAATCGCTATGATTTCAGAAACTAGGTAATAATTAACATCCCTGAGGTTTTTTCCCCAGCTGGATTTCAGCAAATGCGCACATGACTTACAGTTATTAGATTACTATACTTCCATGTTGCTGACAAACACATTTATAGACTACAAACAAAATTGCAAAAATTGGCACGACTTAAGTTATTTAAAAAGATTCAATCATTGTGGTTAGAGTTACGGCTGGCTTTAGACTTTCTACTTTTTCTTTAAACAATTTCGTGGAATTTGATGGAACTAAACTCAGTTGTCTTTGTTTTAATCCAAAATACAGGAACAGAAAAGAAATTTTAGTGCACAGAACCCACTGCACATGGGGCACTAATATAAAGTTGTTGTGCTGTTAATAAGGCTATGCACCTGCAGGGTCGAGGGTTTGATTCCCCCCTCAGGTCTGTGCTTGATGAGTTTCCTCCCACAGTCCAAAGACATGCAGCCCGTTTTGTGTGAATGAGGGTGTGTGAGTGTGTATGTGTGTGCCTGCCATGCAAAAGATTGAGTGTTTACCCCGCCTCCTACCCGAATGTTCCAGACATAGGCTCCTGACTTCCCGTGACCCTGTAAGGGCTTCCCGTGACCCTGACCATGTACCCTTATAATCTGGATAAATACAAAAACATTATGGTAGAACTACAGTAATATCTCATAGATCCAGGATAACAGGGTTTGTTCCAGTGTGTATGTGAGTGGGTATGTTCTCTCTGGTTTACCGTGGGTTTGCTGTGGGTTCTCAGGATTTTTTTTTGAGAGAAGTAATATAGTCTCCAGAACACTTATTGGTTTACTGAAACTGAAAAAAGGGGAACTACAGGATTTGCTAGTGCACTGTTAGAATAATTTGTACGATGTTAGTGGAAAAAAATTTATGTCATATAGAAATATAAATTCAAACTTCACAAATGACTACTGTTTAATTCAAAATACAATATGAAAGCAAAATTAAATATATATTCATATGCATTCTGCTGATATGGCATATACAGTATAAATGAAAGTATTCCAAGGGAATGCTTTTGGCTACAGAGGTACAGTACAGCACTCTGCAAAAGTCTCGAGTTACCCCTCATGTCTTCATATTTAGCTTCAAAGGACAGGCTTTATTATATTTTTAATTATAAACATAATTCTTCAGGCTTCCTGAAGGACTCTTATTTTTCGGCAAGTTTTTCGCATTAATTTTTTTTAGTCCAGTCCCTTTACCTGACAAGTTTCTGCCACATGGTTTCTGCCACATAGTCAGAAAGTGAGCTATGAATCATTCAAGCAAAAAAAAAAACCAACAACATCTAATTTAAGGCATGAACCGGTGAGAAACAGGTGCAGATGGTTAGTATACTGGTGATACCGAATGCTGAGTGGTTGGAACAGATGAGAGAGGAAATGAGGTTGCTGCTAAGGTTGTTACATAAACAACCAGTTTTTAAATTATTATTATATTTTTACACTTTGCACATTTGTTTGCATGTGATTAATTTAATATATATAATTTTATTTTATTTTATTTTATTTAGTTTAATATGCAGAAATGAAGGGAGGCTCATGGCAGTAAATTGACAGAAAAAAAGACTGTATGACAAACCTGCATATATTGAATATAAAACCAACATCTCTGTAGTTATATGCCATAATTCAGAAAATTATAATATTTCATTTTATTTCGATTTTTTTAATATTATATATAGTTCTCATTTTTGGTTTTAGTTATGAATGTGGGCTTCTGTAAATGTTGTACCTGCCCTTTGGTGGTTTCAATTTTCACACTCAGCCATGAATCTTGGAATCACTTTCACACTACAGTGAATCAAACTGCGGGTGCAAAATAAATATATATTAGTGAGAAATGGCCCAAACTGTGTATTTGTCAAGGCTTTTAACAAGTTTGCAGTTTTTACACAAGAACCTTTAATAAATCAGGACTACAGAGTAACTCAGATTGACACGTCCTGTAATGACACAGGAAATTAGATGTTTTTTTTAAAAATAGAGTCTATAGGAGGGTTTCCTAAAGTTAAATGTGGTCATAAAATACTTTGACAAGGCAGGATGGTTAGGTAAATAGAAAATTGGGGAGGTGGTTTTCATAAAAAATACTTTCTCATTACATGAAATTTAACGCTTACTTTAACTATTTATTACTTTTGCTATGTTTTGCCATCTCTTATTAATTTGAACCATAAAAAAAGCTCATTTCCATATATGAGAAAAAATGCTTTAATCTAAATCTAACACTTTCAGTGATCCAGCATACATTTGCGTTATCAGTTCATACTGGTTTGGTTAATGTTCTTTGCTGCTTTTTAAAAGTCAAAGAATGAACAGGAAAGAAGGATAAAAGGAGCCTTTTTTTCCTCTAATCAATACGATACTTATTGTGAGATTAATGTGCTGGAATGCGTGCTTGGCAGGAGCTGCAGTAAATACCAAACTTTTTAGGTATTCTGGAAGCCATTGGTTTTCTGAAGTCCTTCAAATAGACTTGAACTGAACCTGGCTGTGAATGAGATAAACTTCAAGAGAGCTGTATTAGAAACAGATTTGACCTTTTAGACTCATTTATGACTCCTATAAACTTGGAGATATACAGCCGACATATATCACTGCTTCAATAAACTAGTCCTTGATTGCTGTGTGTGTGTGTGTGTGTGTGTGTGTGTGTGTGTGTGTGTGTGTTGGTTTGTTGGTTGGAGGGGGGAGTCATTTGGACTAAATGTTTACATTTAGCATACTTGTAATTTTATATACGGTGGCTTAGTGGTTGACGCCTTGCACCTCCAGGTCCTGGGTTCGATTCCTGCATCGGGTCTGTTTGCATGGAGTTTGCATTTGTTCTTGGGAATCACCATTCACAAATTGCCTGTAGTGTCTGTGAATGTTGACCGGAGGTCCTAACATGGTCAAACAATGTGGGAATAAATACAATGGTCACCATTGGCCTCCATGGTCCCTAGTTGGACTATAGAGGTTCCTGCATGGATGATGTGATGGGTGTTATGAACCCTTTATCAAAAAAAAATCTAGTCTGCAATAACCAAATCTGCGATGCAACACTGGCCAATTTATCTGGACTTTGAAGCGTCATCCAAGGGGTTCACTGGCTTGGATCAAACCTAGCTGAAAGTAATCCACCAGGGAACCAATCCTATTTACCATGTTTTTTGTTTTTTTTTACTATTTAGCTATCGATTGATCTATCTATCAATGAAGATTTAACATGAACATTTGGTATAAAATATGAATAAACTGCGATGTTAATTAATTTCACTATAACTTATATCTACAGTATATAAAACATATAATGTGTGTGTCTGTGTGCATGTGTGCGTGTGCGTGTGTGTGTGTAATGTAAATGTCAACCAGGTTTGCCTGATGTCTTCATTAACAAGAAATTTCACAGTCCTGGTTTGACCTGAACAATATCGTAATCATCATCATCATCATCATTTTCATCATGATGGATCTGTTTTTTTGAGATCTGTTTTCACAGTTACACTTCTACATAATTAATTCCAATTTAAACTGATTGGCACTGTTAACGCAGTTGAACCTTCCAGGAAACTATAGGCTATAATTAGGTTTTGTATTCATGCAGGAAGTTAAACGCATGCAACGACATCCGCAGCATGCCACTCAACGTACACAGCATACGCAGACTGCGAGCGTTGTTTGGACAGGTGCTCATGTCACGTTGTAAAACTTTTCAAAACAATTATTTTCGCTGATTTCCAGATCATTTTCTTCTTTGTATGGCTCAAGTCCAACACACAGAAGAAAGACAGCGAGAGAGGAGAGGAGAGGAGGGGAGGGGAGTAGTATAAGACAATAGCACTCAGGTGTGTTGTGTTAGTCATCACTAAACCTCGCTCTCACCTGATTCAGCGCGCATGTCTCTGGGGGAGGAAAACAAAACATTTCTAAGAATTACCATTCCAGGGTAAGATCAGAATGTACACACACATTCGTACATACAGGGTGAATTGTCCATACACAGCACAGCACATACTCTAGTCCTGTGTATGCCAATCCTGGTCCTTGAGTACCCTTTCCTTTGATGTTTTGGTATTTTTTCGCTTGCTCTGTACTCGCATAATCCATTTATGTATTACTTAACGTATCTGACCTAAATAAAGATGAGTTGGAGAAACAATCTAATGTGACGGATTTGGAAAAGCGTGTTCCAGGACCAGGACAGACTCTAAGCTGTTGTGGTTCAGTTGGCAAGAAAAAGAGAGACAGTTTCATTTCAGGGTAAGTATGGTGACTCTATGAGCAAAACCAGGAACTAAGGGAACAGGAACTGTAACAACGGATACATGAACTCATCTTGCTTTAGTCTCGATTGCATCATTTAACAGTATTTTTCTGTCCCACTTTTCATTCCTATAGCTTTTTTTAACCTTGTAAATACCCAGGACTGATCTGAGGGTCTAGACTTATTAATAGTATTCACCAGAGGATGAAACTTCTTAAGTAATTTAACTTTATTACATTCATTAAATATTATTATGTCATACTTTACACGAGCATTATTAACAACGAATACTTTTAGCTTAGTTAGTCTTTCGGCTGCTCCCGACGAGGGGTTGCCACAGTGGACCATCTGATCCGCACACAGCTTTGGCACTGGTTTTACGCCGGGTTACCCCTTCCTGACGCAACCGGCACATTTTACCCGGGCTTGGGGCCGGCACTGCATCCAGTGGCTGTGGTTTGAAATTGAACCCGGACCTTCCACATGGCAAGCAAGAAACCTACCACTGATCCACCGATGCCCCATAAATTAAATACATTGTATTTTCTTATTAAATTATATTTGTATGTAAAAAAATACATACTTTCAACTCCTCAAGAATAAAATAGTGCAAAACTGCAATGTCTCAGTTTCATCAGTTAAAAAAACATTTTAACGTTTTCATACTGTATGTGAGTACATTTATAAATTAGTTCTTTTTCACTTGAGTTTCAAATTGAGTTCGATTTTAACACGTTATTGATATAGTATAACTTCTCAGAACTCTTCCTGCCCATTTTTTGAAAGGAAATCAAACAGGTTCTAAAATTAGCCTAATTAATGGATAATAGATAAAACCCTTGCTTGATCTGACTAGCGCCTTTGAAGTAGAGCAGAAATTTGCAGAAGTGTCTCTTTGTTCTTGGAGTCAAAGAGACGGACTTTATTTCTGGACAAAAATGGAGATGTGTTAATTATTGAGTTCCAGTCTGTGACAACTTTGGCAAAATGATCCCGCTAATCAGTCAATTTCAATCCATCATCTATGTTTATTGAAGCATAGAGGTACAATTTATTCTCTAGGTTTTTTATTTATTTATTAATTTATTATTTATGTTCAAGTCAAGCCAGGATTTGTAATGAAATTTGTCTGCGAATGAAGTTGTTAGACTGATTGAGATTTACAGAAGAAATCAAGCACAGTACGCTGATGAAACCCTTAACCAACATTTTAATGGTGCAAATGTTTTAAGGAAGGCGGGACATCCGAGAATGATGATCATTCAAAAATTCAAAAACTGACGAAAGAGACGCCAGGGAAACTGTACACACAATCATTCACCAACACCACTTAGGCATTTCAGGAACTCCGCTGGGAGTTATTGTTACATCCCCTGTACAGTCCTGACTGTACTCACTCCAAGGCATTTCCACATACTTGGGTTATTAAAGGATTTCCTGGGGGCGCGGCGTTTCAGACATGATGCAGAAAGTCCGATCATGGCTCCGGCGTACTGAGAAAACTTTCTACCTTGATGGCATCCATGCACTAGATGATAAGTGCATTAGTGTATTGTATGTTGACTCTGACTGGTCACATCATAGCTGAACATTGCATAATGTACAAATGTCCCTTTTTTCTGTCCAACATAAATCATAGTGTCAAAAGATTCTTTTTATTTTTAGTGAGAATCCCCCGACAAGCAAAATAATACACATAGACTTTCTGACATACACAGCCTGCTCAGGCTCGAAATATGTTGCTAAGGCAACTGCCCACTCGGGCCTACGCACACACCACCCACACGCGGTCAAGAATCAGATGCTTTTTGTCTCTGTATGTTTGTGGGTGTGCGTATGTGTGTGCTCAACAGGAAATTAGTTTGCTTCAGGACAGGCTGCAGGTCAAAAAAGAAAATAAGGGCTGGCCTACAGTCTGCATTCACTGAAGAGATAATGTGCAGGCTGTGACATGAAAATTCTCTGAAAGCTCCATAAATATTATAATTATCTGTATCTTTTGGCATTTTGTAACCTGCAAAGTCACTGTGGAACTATGAAACCTGACTTCCAAAAAGAAAAGGAACAAAATGTACAAGGTGCACTGCTGGGCTGACATTAAAACTCAGCGGTGAAGCCAGCATTCATGTCATGTCCTGCTAAGAGCAATCTAATTTTAACAACAGCCACAGGTGAATTGATCTGAAGAAGTGCCATCGTACAAAGATCTCTCCTGAACTCTTGACTCCGATTGGTTCGAAATGTCTTACATTTGTGAAAAGTACACGCTTTTGCATTACTATACAGGTTTATACAGTGTTATGTGCTCAGTCAAATATGTTATCCTTTCTTTAGCAGGAACATGCACTTTGTCTTGTATCGATATGGTTGAGTTTTTCTGTGATTAAATATTTATTCGACATATTTCGGAAGGAGTCACCAGTGTAAGTGCTTTTCTACCACCCGGGGTTAAAACTGTTCTTTTCATCTTTTAAACACAGGAAAATCTTCAAGAGAGAGGAGCTTGCACTTTGTGGTTTCTCAGGAACTTCCACAAGACTGCATGTAACTAAAAATGGATTAAAAAAAAAGAAAAAAAAAAGACGTGTCTTTAATAGTAGAAGAGGAATTAAACACTTTAGGTTGTGCTGTTATTGGAAAATAATCAACGGCTGTGTGATATAGCCTGATCATATCCAACACAGATTCTAACTTGTTTCGTAGAGGTTCCACAACATTGCATGTAACTGTAAATGGATAAAAAGAATAATGTATTATTCATTAAAACATTTAAAAAAAAAAAGTGTTAGGTGTAGTGGTACATATCCTCACACAGTGGAAATATGATTCATATTTAAACTGAGGACAGAATTTCCACTGGAATAAAATTCACGTCAAACCAGGACTTGTGAATGAAGGTGTAAAACTGATTGACATTTACAGAAAACTGGAATTATTGTCACATCCTCCTACAGTCCTGATCTCACTTCCACGTATTTGGGCTATTAAAGGAGTTCCTGTGAGGCCAGCGTCTCAGACATGCAATAGGCAGTCCAATCCTGGCTGCAGTGTCCTGAGAAAACTTTCTACCTTGATGATATCCAAGCGCTAGTGAAACCCTGGAATAACTTACACAACTCCATCCATCCATCCATCCATCCATGAATCTATCTAGGAGGCCAGGGGTGAACATTGTATTTATTCCCATTTTACAATCATGGTAGGCTCTCCGGTCAACATGCTTTCACACACTACAGGCAATTTGGGAACGTCAGTTAGCCTAATCTGCATGTCTTTGGACTGTGGGAAGAAACCAGAGTACATGGAGGAAACCCACCAAGTACGGGGAGGACATGCAAACTCCATGCGAGAATAGAACCTGGACCCTGGAAGTGCAAAGCGACAGTGCTAACCACTAAACCACTGCGCAGCCAACATTTATAATTGTGTTCTGTTATTCTGCACAATAAAAACTCCTGATTTGACATAAATAAGGATAAATAATGGCAAGTCTCATTCAAATGAATTGCATGCACTTGCAAACTTAATTTCTCATAGTAACACAGATATAATATTTATATGTAAAGCTACACAAGGGCGAAATCATTTAATTGAGTGCATGTGGAATAACACAGGATTGTTATTCTTTTCACATCGAAATAAGCTCTTTGGTGCCCCAAACTCCCAGATGTGCATGTTGAACATCCTAATCCAGATTTGGTCCCCCTGAGCTTTTATATAATAAGCTCCATGCTTCTAGGAAAGCTTTCTACTAGATTCTGGAGCGTGACTGTGGGGATTTGTGTTCATTCAGCTACAAGAGCGTTAATGAGGTCAGGCGCTGATGTCAGGCGAGGAGGCACCAGTTCCAGTTCATCTCAAATGTGTCGAGTGCGGTTGTGTTCAGGGCTTGGCGCAGGACACTTGAGCTCTTAAGGCATCATATGTTCATGAAGCTGGCTTTGTGCACCGCGGCATTGTCCTGCTGGAACAGGTTCAGGCCTGTTAATTTAAGGAGGGGGAAATTGTTATTCTAGGGTATACGAGAACATTCCAAACAACTGTGTGAGACGAATTATAATTGGGTGTGATGGTTAGGTTCACGAACATTCGGCCATGATTTCCGTAATACCTGGAATTAAAATACTTGGAGTTATGTATCAATAAACATTCTGTATATATAAGCATCTATAGTTTCTCTTAATCTTCTGCTTTTGTATGACTTACGCAACTTTTTAAACTTGATATAATAAACCACTGCACTTGTGAAACATTTGAAACATTAACGAATTTCTTGAAATTATTATTATTTTTGATCGCAGCCAGTGAGGAGGGTGTACGAAGCACTTTGACTAAAAGCTGAATGAAGAGTGAACATTCTCGCTTCTATAGGCAGCTCCTCAACTAATGAAACACCCACACGGGCCTCCTAATAAGATGCATGAAGAGTGAAAAATAGACAGAAGCTGAATGAGAGAGAGAGAGAGACAGAACAAAATGAGAAAGAACCACATAGCAGCGATCTCTAAAAATACAGTAACCATTGGGAAAGGACAAAAGACAACAACTAGTGGGAAGTTTAAAATAGGCCAGCTAACAAAGACTCGAAAAAAAAAGAAGTGTCTGTGTGGAGTGTTTTTCCCCTCGGCTTTTAAAAAGCTATTTCTGATGAGTTGCTAAGCAACTTCAAGTGATGTCCATAGTCTTCAGAGAACATGACTGTGTCAAGAGCTCTAACCGGAGCAGTCATTCCATCCACACACACACACACACACACACACACATGCACACATGCACACAGACACACACACACACAAAATGCACATGCCAAATGTTCTTGTTTTACTAAGAGAACTCCAAAGTAATATACGGCACCAGGGGGACAACACATTATGGAACCAAGGTCAAAGGTCAACCCCCTAAGCCCGGCTGCCGCCTTTCCATTTCTGATGCATAACAGTTGGGGGAAGAGGTGGCATGGAGAACATCAGCACATGCGGTATGGGGTGTGTGCACATGTAATGAGTTGCTTTGTGTATACTGATGTGTTGTAGATATATATATATATTTTGGGATGGAACTGAACACAAATGCGTTATTCAGACCGAACAGATGATGTGTTCTAAACAGACAGAATTACAGACATGAACAGGAGGTGCACTATTCAGAAAGGGTGACAAGGCATCTTGTTGAGCTTAGTGGTGTGCACATGGGGGGAGGGGGAGGGGGGTGACTAGGATACAATGAAAAAAAAAAAGAAGAAAAAAAAACATAATTCAAATTCAAATTCAAATTTTATCTGGCACGTACACAGTCATACGAGGTATGATATGCGGTGAAATGCTTAAGTTGATGACTCATTAGATTCATAGATCCCCAGTGACTGAAATAACATGTCCACTATAATCTCTTTCCACTGGAATGCCTTTTGGTTAATGCGATGGCGAAAGATTTCTAGAGAAACTGATACAGCACCTCTAGCATGCATCCTTGTTTAGAAGTTCTAATGAAACTGTTTGCTATTATCTATCTGATATTCACATCTCTTTGTGGGCTCAGGCCAGTTTCTACTTGATCCTTGCGACCAGGAATCAACTTGTCCTGGCATACATCTCAAATATTAGATTTAGGTAATGCGTTTTAAATCCTGTTGTTTGGAACATACAGATCACAGGTTATTGTGAAACACAGCGTGTTAAAAAAAAAAAAAAAAACATACTCCGTCATAATAATCATAATTAGGTTAAAGCTGAGCGAATATTACAACCAAGAAGCTGTTCAGAGGACATGATTGAACTTGGAGCTTGGAAGCAGGAAATGGAATCTAACATTTGTAACATTTGTCTATGAGATTATTTGTGCTGCCGTGACACACTTAATGTCTTCTTTAATTTGTCCTAGTTGTTAGTCCTCCTTCAGCTGCTCATGTCGAGGGGTCGCCTCAGTTGGCCATCTGATCAGATCTGATTTACGCCGGATGCCCTTCCTGACTCAACCCCTCCCATTTTATCTGGGTTTGGGACCGGCACTGCATCCAGTGGCAGGTTTTTGGGCATTGGGTAGGACTTCAATGTCCATGTAACCCCAGACCGTCCACATGGCAGGGGAGAAACCTACAACTAAGCCCTTAATGTGACCTGAGTTTATATATATACAGTACTTTTACACCAAACTGTAAACTATGTTTGTTGTGAGAATGAAATACATCCCTTAGCAACGTAAATATTTAACCACCCATGAGACATACTAAAATCATACTAAAGTCCCTACAGGCTTCTTCAGTGTATTTTCCGAATGCCTCGTTAATGCCATTGAGATTTCTTCACGTTGTGTTTTTTGAGAAAAGCCCTCATGTGCTAATTGGGAAGAACCTGCTCGTCAGCAAGAAAGAATCTGCTGCATCACTGGCGAAATAAGCACTTCCTGTCCCCCCCTTCAAACCGCCAGTTTTATCCTATCATGCAGAACATCAGCACAGGAAGTTGGCTAAGACAGGGGCTGCATTGCCTCGCTTCGGGTCACTGAATGAGTGTAATCAGCCTGCACGACGTAGACCAAAAGCATCATTTCCTGCTTAGTGACGGCAGCAGTATTCACTTCCTGAGCGCTCTGTTTTCAGCCTCGGTTCAGAGAGAGGAAGTGTGCGCTGTGTGTGTTGTGTCTTGTAGAAGTTTAACTCTGTGGTGATTACCATATGGGCTGATACAGCATTAACCTGCTTTCGCTGCTACCCGAAAGTTGATTAGTTTCCTGTAACAGTACAAGTGTTTTATTTCTCTTGAATAACAGTTATAATATGAAAACAACTAATATGTAATCAATTAATAATAATAATGTAATAAAAATTATTTAATAATTCTTAATAAATTAAACTTTCTACTTTTTATCCATTTATAATTACATTTAATTTAATAACATCCATGAAACAAGTTAGTTCTTATCACTTCTGTTTTAGCAGCTATAGCAGTTGTTGCGTCTTTTTTCTCATTCTTGACATTTAATGAGCCCACTCACTCTCTCACTCACTCACTCACTCATCGTTTATAACACTTTATCCTGTGCACAGTGTAACAGCGACCTGGAGCCTACCCCAGGAGACTTAGGGCACTAGGTAGGGTACACCCTGGAAGAGATGCCAGTCCATCACAGGACACACACGCTTACACACACTCACACGCTCATTCACACACCAATCAGTCTAACGTGCATTTCTTTGTACAATGGGAGGAAACCGGAGTACCCAAAGGAAACCCATCAAGCACGGGGAGATCATGCAAACTCCATGCACGCATAGACGGGAATCGAACCTGGCTGAGAATCGAACACGACCCCTGGAGGTGCAAGGCGACTGTTTAATGAGCCACTGTTTAAAGAAAATAATATATACAGGTTGTCATGTTATAGAGAAGCTGCGAAGCACCATTCAGCTCCTGCTCGGCTCTCAGGACAGGTAACAGTGTCGATATAGAGGTGGCGCCTAACAGATTATATTGAAACAGTCATCTTCGATTTGTTTACTGTCTGCTCATTCTGTTAAAGGTCACTAATAATTCTGAAATTAAATGCACTGTCAAAGAGCACACCATTAAAAAAAGACTTCAACCAAGCCAGTTGATTTGATTGCTGCTGTTTTTTCGTGCTACAATAAATGCTTCACGGTGCCCTTACAAGCCGGGACACCTGAGAGCTGTAATCAGTGTCCAACGTTTATCCAGATGGAAATGATGTTCATTCAGTATCGGTGATGAGGTCAGCCCTTTTGGGCCGAGAATGATGATGAAGGCAATAACAGAACGCAGCTCCTCTATGCCTGCTCACTCCCGAGCTCATCAGAGAGAAGTACACACGTGTACACATCAATATGTAATATCAGTCCAGTGATGATGTGACCCATATTGATCAAGCAGGGCAAGCTCTGTTTGCAGTGCCCTCCCTTTTGTTTGGTTAAAGGTCAATATGAGACAGGTTAGACTAAGAGATGGACATTTTCCAGTAAACCACTGTTTTTACAAGCACCCAAAGCAACACCAAGCTCATTACAGCCAAAACAATCACTGGGGCTGGGGTGGAATGGTTTATGACTTGCTTCAGAATTCGCTAACGATTTCACTGATGTCCATGTAAACACATTTTCATGGTAAAAACCAAGTAATTATATACCCGACTATGAGAACACTTCAATACGGTCGGCCTTTGTCATTAACACTGGCTGATCAGCGCCATAAAAGTGGTTGCTTCAGCACAGAAAGCAAGCTCAGCTCAATGAAATAGTAAATTGCTGTACCTCTGAATAGCTTCATTATACCCAGACTGTGAATTGTCCTTACAGATAAAGTGAGCGGAATGGTTTATGGGTACGACTTGGCCACCGCTGAGTGATAAACCCATTGATGGTGCATGGTGATCCTCGCCTAATGCAGTCTAATTATAAAGCGCACCCCGGGCTATTGATTACTCAGATATCTCCAAGGATCTCCTCACCACATAATTACATTCGACCCCACCTGAACAATCTGCCGCTCCATCCCTCCACCTCCGACGCACCCCCACGAGTTACGCTCCTTATGATCACCATCTTAATTAGATATGCTTTGCCGAAAAGGCAACTTGGACTTGAACAGGAGATCTGTTATCCCCTGTGGGAAATGTTGGAACCAACTGGGGACTTCAGATGATTAAGGAGGAAGAATGTGCAAATCCACACTATATTGAACATAGTAATCATAGGCACTTGGACAGGAGCTGGCTTGAGTTGGTATAGTTGGATATATTGAATATATATATAACATATAACCTATGGAAATGACAAACACACACACAAACATATGTGGGTTCCCTTTGTACCATCATGGCAGCTCTGGCCCCTTGGGGCATGACTTCAGAAGACCTCTAGTGGTCTGGCTCACGGACGTTGGCAGCTGATTCTTTGGGTGCTGTGTGGGGCCTCTATGGATTGGACACTGCATCCATGGTTGCTCGATTGGATTGGGATCTGGGGAGTTTGGAGGCTGGGTCTGGCAGCCTAGGGCTCTTTGCCTGCTTAGCCTGTGCATACATATGGAAGCTGCGGTGCACTGGGCGCTCTGGTGACTTTCTATCATGGCCAGTATTGACTTCTTCCAGTAAGTTGTTCTGCACTGGCTTTTCTGTAGGATCAAACAAGACAGGCTAGCCCTTGCACCCCACAGGCATAAATAATCCCTGGGTATCCATGATCCTGCCACCAGTTTACTTGCATATAATTTATAATCAATGTTAAATGTTCAGTCTTATCTGCTGATAATATTATAGCTGACTGGTATATATCCTCACAAAATCCAAAGCCACATTCAGGTGTTTTTTTATCTATAAATTGTGATTTGATGTATGCAATGATAACATTTTTGAAATGTTGCCAATGCTAGATCCTATCTAACTTCTACTACTGCGGCACCTCTCGCCCTCTGGTCCTGCCCTGATGTTTTACTTCTGAACTTATGACAGCTTGCAATGTTGTTAATGTACCCACATGGATACTACCTCAATTTGTACCTAGGAATTGTTTCTGTAGTCATGACGAATGTCCTGTTCTCATTCTCGAGCACTTACTATCAGTTCTTTATTCTAACAACATTTCAACATACTAAGTACTGTTTGCGCTGTATTGTACTTTCATTTTACTCACTCTTCGTTCCCACCCAAGGAAGGATGAATAGTCTTTTGTGTCTGGTTCCTCTCCGGGTTTCTTCCTTTTGTTTTCTTGGGGAGTTTTCCGTTGCTATTGTCACCTCTGGTTTACTCATTAGAGATTAAAATTTACATCCAGATTTATGTAAAGCAACTCTGTGACAACGTCTATTGTTAAAATGCAATTGAATAGGAAGTTCCATAATTTTCACTTCTGGATGGACTCTGGTTCCCAGGATCACATTTTTACACTTTTTCGTTGTTTATCAGCTGAGAATGAGATCAGTGTTTGTAAATCGTCTAGGCTTTGTGTCTAGACGCATAACAGTTTATAAACTTGTATGTTTGTTTTTCTGCCTCACCTTTTGTAGCCATACACCTATGTTTATATTTCAGTGAGACGTTTATAAAACGTCTAGGTTTTGGCCTGGCAGGGGGAAAAGTATTACATTTTTAAAAAAATCTTTGAAGAATGTAGAAATGTAGTTGAGGGCAATACTAAGTCATAACTTTTTTTTTTGCAGAGACACACACCATCAGAGTAAAATAAAATTCAGCTCTTTGACCTCTTTATGACTGCAGCTCAGATTATATCTACAGTATATATATATACAGTATATATATAAAGATTGGAGGACCCGAAACCGGTCTGAGAAACATTTCTGTCTGTATGTCTATATGTCTGTCCAGCCAGATTTTGTCACAGCATCAAGTCAAACTGACTTGATAGAATTTAATGAAACTTTGTCAGTCCTTTGATGTTTACCTAAAGTTAAATCTGTGCCATAAATTAAATCAAAATGCTTAGTAGAAGTGAAGTTATGTGACAAATTATAAACTCCACGTCTTGGCAGCGCATGCGGCAAACTGTGGGCGTCTTAAATTGACCGCTGGACAGAATTTAATAAAACTTTTGCAGTGCTTAGATATCTGCCTGAAGTTTAACCTGCATCATAAGTGAAACCAAAATGTTGAGTAAAGGGCTATGTTATAAAGAGTTATGTAGCGGATTTAAATACCACTTTAAAATAAGTTACTAATAAGCTCAAGGTAAACAAACACCTGCACCAATTGATAGTAATTGGAAAATTTGAAAAATTAATATTTGTAGTTATATTATTATAATATAATTATATATTTTAGTAGTTCATAACGCATGAAGTGGTATAAGTGATTTTTACATGCTGGAATCATTTTAGCACACGTCTTAATCTTTACCCGATCTACTTTTTCGATTTCTCGTCTGTGATTCACTCTCCGATTACCGAACAGGGAGTGTATTTGGCTGATGACGAAAGAACAACGTAGCGTAAACAAGGCAAAAGATACTCAGCCTTACAAATTGTATTATTTTTTATTTTTGTATTAGCACGTTAGACAGAGAGTTCTGTCATACAGAAAGACCGGCAGACATGTACGTGGACTTCAACCTGAAATAATAATATCACTGATTACATAAAATCCGATCAGCTTATTTTTACCTTTAACCTTTTTAACTGTTTCTAAAAACCGTTTTCCCGTCAATGACGGGTTCAGATGCTAGTTTTACATTGAGTCAACTATTTAATAATAAAGCGTACTGTGTGAGATTTTTGAATGATGAATGTACCACCCAAACCAGTTACACTTCCTCACAGAAACAGCTTATTAAATGCTTAGATTGAGAAATGAAACACTTCCTGTGTGAAACACTTTATTGTGTCTGGAATTAATGTAAGTCAATTGAATTAAGGTTACATGTTATGCTTTAACTATATATCCAAGGGAAATAGTGCCAAGGTTGCATTAAACAAAGAAACACAGATCCTGTACTGAACAAACACAAGAGGTCCTTAGAAACCTTTGAAGTGTACAAGATGCCAACTATACAGTATGCAGACCAGCGTTCACCAATAACATTGTCCTCATGGGTCAATTTGTGACAGATTGAACTGAACCACTGAGCCACCGTGCCACCAAGAAGAATATTCACTGCTGTGCATTATTGGCTGCCACTGTTGTGTTGTATGGCTTCCAATCTTGTCTCCTATTCTGTGAGCATTTGTAGGTCTCGATAGTCTGAAACCATGCAGTGAAGGCCGATTGGTGTTTCCAAATTGCCTGTAGTGTGTGGTCGTGTCTCCTGCATTGTGCCTGGAGTGTCCAGGGATAGTATAGACCCCCTGTTACTCTACACGGAAGAAATGGTTTTGAAAATGGATGAATAGTTTCATTTCGAATCTATCTAATCTATTTATTCTGGCTCTTAGTTTCGCCCGTTTTTCTACTTTTCATAATCCATATTTAGTTTAATGGTTAGGCATTGATGGACAAATGACATATATTAGCCAGACCACCTGGCCAGTAAAAGCTCAGATGTGCTGTCCGGTGTTTTGGTTGCCTGGAAACCTAAGTGACCAGGCTAAAAAAGAGGTAGTTAATGCAAGGTAATGAAGCATGGTGAGCTAGTTAGCTATTCATTTGCATTAATACAAATGAAGGAAAATGAACACATACACCATTACACTTTTTCCTCTGTTCAAAAGGTCGTATGTTCCCAGGGTCCTATGTTCATTTTTCTGTTAACCCACATTAACCCCTTTTACTCTGTTCATGACCAATATTTCCTGAATATTATCCAATATATTTAAGACTTTAAAACTTTTTTAAACACAACAAAACTAATGTGTATCATTTTATGTACTTTTAGAGTGAGTTGAGATATTTCATAAGACAAATACAGAGCTGGTGAACAAAGTCGTCCTTATGTTCCCAGAGTCCTATGGGCCACATATTTATATGACACATAATGGGAGCATGACAAAGGGTCCTATTTTCCCAGAGCCCTGTGTTCCCCAGTTCTAGGGTCAAATGTTCCCAGGGTCCCATGTCACCAAAGACCAATGTTCCCAGGGTCCTGTGTTCCCCTGGGCTATATACGTAGCACATAAAGGAAACCTGAAAATGATGTAAAACAGGGGAGTCTACATGTACCTATGTTCCCAGTGTCCTGTGTTCCCTAGTTCATTTTTTTGTAAACACACATTAACCCTCTTATTTTGTTCGAGCGAAATGTGGCGCAGTTCAAGATAAAGTATTTCATGAATATTATTGAGTTTATTTTACAGGATAAATTGGATAATTAATGTGTGTTGACAGAAAAATGAACTAGGGAACATGGGGCCGATATACACCAGGGAACACAGGACCCTAGTACCATGTGACCCTGAGAACGTAGGACCCTAGAACTGAGGAACACACAGGACTATGCCAACATAGGACCCTTTGTCATGCTCCAAATATGTACCATATAAATCTGGGGACCTTAGTGCACTGGGAGCACAGGGATGATCCTAAAGTTCGCAACATACTGATTCTGTGAAAAAGTATTTCGCAATATCGAAGTTAATTATTATACTTAATATTACACAAAGATGACCCGAGTAAATGTAAAATGAAGTTTTTAAATGATGATTTCATTTATTAAAGGGAAAAGGTCATTCAAACCTAATTGGCGCCATGGTGAAAAAATAATTGCCCCCTTGCAAAAGGCTGAGTTACATATAACTTGCCATACCCAGGGATGAGTACTGCCAGACCTGTTGAACCAAGAAATCACTTAAATAGAACTAAAAATTTGAAGGAAAAAAAAAATTGAAAGCAAAATAAATTTTGTTTGACAAAGTGAAGCATGCTAAAATATTTTGAACAGCAACACACCATGCTGCGGTCTCAAGAAATTCAAGAACAGATGAAAAAACAAAGTAATAGAAAGGGTGACAAAGCCACTTCAAAGGCTTTGGGACTCCATCGAACCACAGTGAGAGCCATTATCCACAAATGGATAAAACCTGGAACAGCGGTGAACCTTCGCAGGAGCGGCCGGGTTACCGAAATTAATTCCAAGAGCACAACGACGAGTCATGGAGGAGCTCATAAAAGAACCCAGATCCCGAAATAAAATTTTTCGTGAACATCAATAAGAATAAGAAGTGTGCTTCTTATTCATGGTTGTGGAACCTGCTTATTCACCACGCAACTATGAGTAAAATTTCACAGCCTGGACACCAAATATGTTTGTCCTAGGCACATGGGATTACTGATTCTGTGCCTTAGTGTTTTCCTGTGTTAGAAACCATGCTGTGAGTTTCATCTGTTGAAGCAATTCTCTTGGTAAATATGTGAAGCTGTTACTCGGTTTCTTTGTTTTTTCCATGCCTCCTCTAACACTGTGTTTACGCTACACGGCTACGCGAAGCCACAAGCAGCCGCAGTGAGAGTTAAACCAGCAACTGACAAACCCACCTGTGCGTGTGCGTATGTGTGTGTGTGTGGAATAGCAACGGCTGAAATCCACAGCTGTGTGTCTGGGTTTTCTTTTTTTTTTTTTTTAATAAAACCGTTCTAACCTAAATAAAAATCTATTGATTTCATAACCAGACAAATAAACTGCATTTTTAAAAAATCAGTATCAGATGTTGTTGAAATTTGTCGATTAAAGGAATAAGAGCAAGAACAAAAAGACACAAAAAAAAAAATGCATGAAAATTAAAATTTATTACCTAAAAAGAAAAAAATTCTCTACAGCAAGCCACATTGAAATGTATTGCTTATGAACAAAGAAAATCAGTTTGTTTTAGTTGTTTCCCTCTTTTACAATACCAGGTTTCATTTTTGACAAAATACACACGCGCACACACAAAAACGAAAACAAAACCAAAAAAAAAAAAAAAAACGAACACACAAAAGAGGTGACGATAAAAAACATCAGATAACGTTTCTTCACAGTTGCAAGATCGGCTTTATAAATTAAAACAGTTATAAAAATGTGCTACACAAGCAGAAGCTCCTCACCTGTGAGATCACGAGACAGTACGGGCAACAACAAAAAAAAAAATGCAGCGTTTACAAAAAAAACCCCACCGTCGTCTTTAACTTTAAGAAGAACATCCCAACCGAACGCGTATATTTCCTTATGAACTACTCATATATTCAATTCAACCTTAAATAAATTAGATCAGATCCCATGCATCCAGGTAACTGTGTTTTGCGAACTTGGTGCTGAAACAGGAGACGAACACGGCGTGACGTGTTATGAACGTTTACAGAGTGATATTCGTTTATTTGGACCTGTTCACTCTTTTCCTATCTTTCTTTCTTTTTTCTTTTCTTTTTTTTTTTTAAAACATATTATATGTATATATCTATATATTTACGGAGATTCCGGTTTCAAGAATGAAAGACAGGGTGTATACAAGACAAAAGATGCACAAGAGATACACGGGACAGACGTTACATTATGAATAAAAAAAACACAAAATGAAATAGGGGAAAAACAAACAAACAAACAAACAAACAAAACACAGAGCAAGTAGTCTTTCATGTCTGTTTTGTTTTTTTGTTTTTTTCAGCTGAGCGATTTATCAGGACCCGGGAAAGAAACGTCTTTGTTCCGTTTGTCTCAGGCACGTTGTTGAGGCACGGGAGCCTTTCACTAATGCTCTAATGGTGCGTCCTTAGTTTAAAAAAAAACAAAAAAAAAAAACATGATACACACATCAAGGATCCAGAGTTTCCAGTGCCTGCACTTTTTTTTTGTTTGTTTTAAAGATAGGTAAGGCCACTGTACACAAGGTCCATCCATGTTTTTTTTCCCCGCGTGTCCCATTCCCAGTTTTTTTTTCTCTTTTTTTTTCTTCAACCACACTTATATCGAGAAACAACAGTTCATAGTGGAAAAGATGTCTGACGTTACTCTTCATCTTGATGGGGCGTGCACGGAACAGCAGGTGACATAAAACCTAAAATACTACTTTAAAGTCATAAGTTTGTAAAATGGTGCTACAGAGCCAAACTGTCAACGATCCCGCTCGAGAAGTTCCTTGTATGTTCGAGAAGCATGTGTCCGTTTCTGCACAATCAGGTAGAAATTATGATGAGATGGATGACCAGACGAGACTCCTCTCCTTCGTAGCAGCAAAAAAAAAAAGAAGAAAAAAAAAAAAGATTTGATGCTTCAACACAATAAGTGGTAAACAGAGGCACTGGGATATGACCTTAATACTTTGACCAGTAGGTAGAGTTAGAGATAGAAGTGTGAACGAGCAAGTCGTGTGTCCGTAATAAATGCTTTCGGATGGATGCGAGTTCGCTTGAGGTTCGACCAAGCTGAGTGAGAACAAAAGAACGAACAACAAAAAAAAAAACCTTAATGCTCACAGGTCAAAAAAGTGTGCAAAATGTAATAAACCAGAGAGAAACACCTGAATTTCTTGCTTCATAATGCTACATGACGCATTTCGTAACAACAGCAACTCAAACCACCACCACCACCACGTTCAGACGGTCAAGTGAGCAAAATCAGGAGGGAAAACGTGTCAGAATGTTCAAACCACTTAATCAAGTCCGTGTTGTGCGTCCTAACTACAGAGAGAGAGAGAGAGAGAGAGAGACGCTCACTTGGTTCGCTTCGTGCTCAAGAACATGAGCAACTGTGTTTCAGATTACACGGAAAAAAAGAAAATAAAAATCCCAGCGTTATACATCGTAAATCCGTTCTCTTTCAGCCGCTTGTCGTCTTCTCCTCCTCGTCCCTCGTCCTTCCTTCTTCAGGCCACGACGAACTCTGAGGCGATGTCGGTCTGGACGTCGTTCTTCCAGAGCGCCTCGTCGTAGTCCAGGTCGATGGAGCCGTCGCTGCTCAGGCTGCTGTTGCTGTGGCTCCGGGTGGCTTTGCGCTCGCTCAGCCAGTGATAGGGGGCGCGGGGCTCTCTCCTCGCCCGCCTGCGGAGCCGCCTCTGCTGCAGCAACAACTGCAAACGCTCCACCTTACAGCGCGTCGCCCTGTTCTCCGTCTGCCTGGTGGGCTCGCCTGCAAACCAGAAAGGGGGGAAAAAATAATGTAATTAATGAATTTAATTACTGATATTAATAATATTTATAGAAAAACGCAAGCAGCGCTCCAGAGTGGTCGGTACGGGGAAATACTGAGTACTGAGGTTCTGTAAATCGTTTAGAGCATGCCTATGGTAGGATTATAGATGAAATGGTAATATTTTACTACACACCAACTCCAAAATAGTTTTTCTTTTTTTTTTTTAATATATAAACTTTTTTAAACTTATACTTTAAGTTTGAATTTGAGATTGTGAATTGTTGCAGTTCCTCTATAATCCTGCAGGTGGTGCACTCTAAACTATTCACACATTGGCAGCAGCTCCTTCAACTTCATTCTGCGTTGAAGGAGCGGATTACGTATTTGTTTAGAATTGGATAAAATCGAATAACAAAATAAAAATGTGATACTAACAAATTGAATCGACGCGAAGGTATCGCGATAATATTGTATCATAATTAGGGTTGTTCCGATTCCGATACTGGTATCGGAAATGCTGCCGATACCACAAAAAAGGCTGGCATCGGAATCGGC
>JAQMYG010000018.1:17933680-17944760 GCA_030014215.1 Clariallabes teugelsi
CTTGACTGTTTGACCACACACACACACACACACACACACACACACACACACACAGATATATATATGAAGTATAAAGCGGAGCTGACTTCAGAGGGCAAAACCAAAACTCATACACTTACTACATGCTACACACAGGGTGGAGTTCGTCTGGGCTTGCATGGTGCATACACACGCTCACACACACACACGCACACACACACACACACACACACACACACACACACACACACACAGTGATTTAAATGGGCAGGCAGCCAAATCTTCAGCAACATGACTCACCCATCCTGTGTGATTTGTTTACATGGAAATACTGCACTAACACTGACACACACACACACACACACATGGACCTGCGTTCATCAAAAGCACTGCATGTACTGTACAGTAGAGACTCGAGTGATGCCCTGGTGCTATTTGTGTGTGTGTGTGTGTGTGTGTGTGTGTGTGTGTGTGTGTGTGAGAGAGAGAGCGACAGAGAGAGAGAGACAATATCTATATCTATGTAAGTGTAATATGTGCGTGGGTGTGTGTAAGTATGCGCAAGCGTGCATGTCAGTGTGTGTGTGTTTCAGTAAGAGCCAGCAGGGTGGGGAATGCCAGCTAACAGGGTGTACTGTGGGTGTGTGTTCCTCTGAACTGTGCGTATCCTGTCGCTTTGTATTGTCTACCCTGCCGCAGTGTCTAGGAGAAACTCATCCTGTCCTAAAAATATCAAATGCTAAACCTCCTGGTCGGCGTGTCGTACGTATCTCCAAACACTAGCGTCCATTTTTTTTTTACCACAGAGTCTGTTGCAGCTCCTTCCTCAACAACACGTACTAGTTCTCTCAGTCCTTTAGGTAACGTTTAGTTAAAGTCACTCGCTGTGTAAAAATTAGCTTCAGTTACTTCAATAGCTAATTTTACAGAATGGAAGGTAACTATTAACCAGCAAGCTAGCTAGCGAGCTACCTTTTGCTAGAATAACAGTTTGATAGAAGTAGCTACCAAGCTAAGCTAGCATTTCACTCAGGTATGTCCACCTATTTCTGTGAGAACTTATTTTGTAAGAAGAAAAAAAACTAGCTTTACTTACTTTAATACCTCATTTTGCACAGTAACAGTTAACTGTGAACCATGTAGCAAGTTAGCATACATCTAGCTAGCTACCTTTTAACACCTTTATACATGACAGAATGTAGGAACCAACCTAGCTAGCATGTTGCTTATTTATGTTTACAAACTCTCTGTGTAAAAACTTTTACAGAATGGTAATTACAGAATTATTAACCATCAACCTAGCATACATGTAGCTAGCTACCTTTATTAACACCTTTGTATTTGATAGTTTTGCTCAATTATGTTCCTGTGAGAACTTCTTTTCCAAAGAAATAAATAAATAAATGATTTGAATACCTAGTTTTACACAATAATAGTTAACTATTAACCATGAATGGAGCTAGTCTGCTAGCTATTAAAGTTATTTTAACAACAGATATCCAGGCCATGTTTTTTTAGCATCGCTCACTTATTTTTTTCATTAACAACAGTTTAAATATTTCTTACCTGAGTTTCTGTCAAACTCTCCAGCGCTTGCATGATGGACTGCTCGGGTTTGGAGACCTGAGACTGGATTGGGAGAAATAAAGAAGTTAAAAATCATCAACTTTGCAGGAACCTCGACAAGATTGAACTGGACCGATATGAAAATGAGGTAATGGCAGGCGTGTCGGGAAAGGCTTACCATTAATCCTGCCTCCACGGAGGGCACGAGGGTCAACTTGCTCCCGTCTGTAACCCCGAAATCCTGGAGCCGCCCTGAGCTTAACCTCCTGCGCGACAAGATTCACAACCATTAGCGAACGCAGGATAAAGGTAGCGAGTTTGATTGGTCAGAAGGTTAAAGTTCAATCATTTTATATAACAGCGGCTCTGAAAGTAGTGTCTGCTTCAAGCAAATCCCAGAGTTATATGAAAACTGAGCTCATTATATTTCATTATGTTTCCCGTAGTAATAAATAACTCACGAGGAATTGCATCTGAGATTGATAATAAATAAATTGAAAGATTTGTGATCACTTATACAAGATGTTTATTAAACATTCATGGGAAGAGTCTCCAATGCCTGGGCTCTGAAACTATAATTCTATATCCTTTAAAATTAGGGCTTTACATTTAGAAATGTATTATTAATAATAACATTCTTATTCAGCTATTTAAAACTGTTAAAAGTTTGTTTCAGGGTAAAAATTGGAATCACTGGGGACCTGCTGTGGTGTGAGAGGAATCAAATATTAAAAATTTATTATTAGACAATCAAATACACTGTTTCACAACATTGTATTCATGATCATGCAGCACATTCTGAAATTAAAATAAACCTTCATCATAACTTCATCGTAACACTGTTGCTCAACCTTCTAAGAACTAAATCTATTGTTACTGGTATAACGAAATCTATTAACCCCATAAAAACTCTGAGATTATTACTTAGTAATAACTCCTGTGAATTACTAACCAACAGTAAGAGTGTGTAGTTGCAGGACAGTTCCTGGACGAGGTAAAGCGACACAGAAGAGAACAGCCATATCTCCTCAACTGGAAAATATGCTCGAATCTGGAAATCTGGATCGCTGACACAAACCAGGATAAATACTGACGCTTTCCAGGAGAAGTTATGAAAGCTGAAGTCTGGGCTTTGTACAAAGCGATGTCATCTCTAACAGGGGCAATCCTGCACTATGCTTCCTCTCTGTCTGGAAAAGCAGCCATGCGTTTATGATCGTTTGTGATAACCCCACCTCTGTACCTCACCGTGAAGTGTCTGTGGCAGAGCTTTTACGTCATCTGCACTCTTGACACAGACCAGCCCGAGTGTTTTTTTTTAAAAAATCTTTTCTTTCCCTAACAACCGTGATGTCAAACAACCAGGTGTGTGCTTGCAGATTAGACATGACAGTTGCAGACTGTTCCTGTATATACAACAAAAATCCCCAGTGTTGACTGAGCACCTGCAGTGCCAATGAACTCGCCCTGTACACATTTGTGTCCAGCTGGACTTGTGTAAACACTGGAGGTGTTAAGTCAACACTTGAGGATTTTCTTTAATGCAACAATGACATTCTCAGGACGGCTCTAAAAAAAATCATTTCAGTCTATGTGCACACATGTGCCTAGGCCTGCCCTGTCAAGCAGTGTTTTCTCAAGCCTTTCATGTAGTCAAGTGCATATTTTAGACAATGCACCATAAATTCTTGTTAGTCTTTCGGCTGGACGGTTGAGGGGTCGCCACAGTGGACCAACCGATCCGCACAACAACTTGGCACAGGTTTTTTTTGTGCCGGATGCCCTTCCCACTCGGGCAACCCTCCCATTTTATCTGGGCTTGGGACCGGCACTGCATTCAATGGCTGGGGTTTGTGCATTGGGTAATTGAACCAGGGCCTTCTGCATGGCAGGGGAGAAACCTACCACTAAGCCCCAAGTCTAATGTGCTTTAATAGGAATAACTTAAACTACGAGGACATGATTGAAGGTTCATGATTGAGACCATGTCTAGATTAATAATGAGCAGTTCAGTATTTATTATTATTACAATGCAAACAATTTGCATGCACATGACTACCCCCTTTTTTAACATGATCACCTCCTTTTAGATCATGTCGTTTATGGCATGTGGACGTGGCAGAGCTGAGCGTGCAATAAACGATTATTTTTTATCAAGGTAAAACCACGAAAACATTTAATGCGTGCTTTTTATTATACACGGTATATATTCGGTATATTTATATATATACTTGTATATATATATATATATTATATATATAGTGTGGATGTGTAGGACTGTACTGTAGCGTTAAGCCCCCCGGTGCAGCACTCACGTGTCTTTGTGCAGAAGCGCGAGCCTGTCTTTGGACACCCGGAGCTTTTGTGAAAGCCTCCTCTTCAGACCCTCGACCGATTCGTCTGCGGGGAGAGACAGCTCGAAGCGCGTGCCCGTCGTCGACTGGATGGATAAATTAATGCAGTGCTCGTGCAAGAGCTCGGGACACCGGGCGCGAGATCCGTGAGCACCGGTGCAGCCTCGCGCTTCTGCGTGCTGCTCCATTCGAGCCCGTGCGAAGATTTGAAGAAAAAACCCACAACAATTTGCGTCTGGTCTGGTTGCGTGAATATTCCCTTTTTCTTCCTTTCCTTTAAAAAAAAAAAAAAAAAACTTTGAGACCCGTACTTGTCCGGACGACGCGATTTTAGTAAATATTTTACTTCTACGGTAACGTCGTAACTGTTAAAATATACCCCAAATCTTATGTAAATATGATTGTGTTTTACAAAATACAAAAATACACAATAGTTAGAATAATGCCAAAAGAATCCTACTTTAACCTGGACTAGCACGAGCGATAAAACAAACACACTGAATGATTAAAAGCGCTCGTCCTCTCCGTCTCGAGCTCGCACGCGCGTGGCGAGCTCGATTTGTTCTTATCACCGACTCCTAAACTCCGCCCACCGCCCAATAGCAGCCTTCCTATCGCTTCTAACAAGGGTTTGCGTAACACCCACATGTCGGGAACGCCCCGCCCATTTCCCCCGCGCTCACATCCAATCAGAGACGTCGTTTCAACTTCCCACTCTAATCATTCATAACAGTTTAAACTCAAGCCCGTAACCTGGCAACCGTTCCTGAAAAACGCTAATACAGGAAACCAAATCCAAAGCTTGGTCCGGTTTGCACCTGATTATAAGCCCTGATTAAAGAAAAAACAAGAAGATTGTTTGTTTAGTTATACAATGAAATTAGATCTACTTTAATTCTCTTTTATAGTCAGTGATGATGAATCTGAATGAGGTGGTTTGACACAGTCAGTTTTGTCGATCCACATTGATCCTGAACAAGACAATGCACTTACTGATGATGAATAAACATAGTATTATTCTTTGGAAACTAACCCTGAGCAGTGAATTCCAGGATTTCATGAGTAAACTTTCTGCTTTCACAAGTGGCTACAAAACCCCAATGATTTTATTGGAGGCTACAGTGGAGGCCAAAAGTACTAAGAGTAGTTATGCCATGTATTATAGTTCTTCCTGTGCACAAAACAGGTGATTTTGCTAATTACTTCTAGCTGATCTGACTGAGGAGATTAGCTCTTGGAGCCATATGGGCTGGGTCATCTCCAGACCTAAACCCAATAGAATCAGAATGAGCTTTATTATAAAGAGCTCTGGAAACTGTTGGATAATGGTGAAGAAAGCAGTAGCAGTTCAGAAACCGTCCATGATCTTGCCTGCTTGATTGCCTCCAGAAGATCGTGACCAGAAGACTTTCTGGACTGCTACTGCCTTCTTCACCATTGTCCAACAGTTTCCGAAGATCTTTCTGATAAAGCTCTTTTGGTTCTATGTCTATTTGATTCTATGCTAGATCCAGCTGGCTTGGAAGACAATATATTGATTTTTGCACAGCAGTTTCATTGCATTAAATGATTTAGCCTAAGTATCTTGATTATCATTGTTTAAAAAGCATTAAAACATTGAATTTCATTTTGGTTTTAATAGTTTTGGCCCTCACTGTAGAGGGTTCAGTGCAGATTCTGACTGCTGCGTGCCACCATTAGCTGTGAATCTAGTGTGTGGTCAACTCGCTGCCCCTCCAATGTTTCCGAAGCCCTTACTTCTGCCTGTCATACAGTATGTGCTGCTGCTGTTATCGCTCTGCAGTCCTGTCCAGGGTTTTGCCGTAGATGACACTGCCTACTGTTACAGTTGGCGAGGAACATCTACGGCACACTCACAGTAGGGTGAATAGTTGATGTTGACGCTGCCTACTGTTATATATTCCTTCTGTTATATATACCACAAATAAACCATATATAAACCATATTTAAAATTGGTGCAAAAAAATGAAGGTCCAGTGTAAAAATGTAATTTGATAAATCTCTAGATAGTTCCAAATATTAATCCAAGATGCATCCAATGTTGCTCATATGCTCAAACATTTAGCTGATTTGAAGACATGAGAATTAGGTGGAGTTTAATTGATTTGAAGAAGAAAATCCTTCTTATTTCCCAATCAACTTGATACACCGTCTGTAAAGTTACAGCACAGATAGAGTCTGTTACTGAGCAGGGTTACACCTCAAGGGAAGGAACTCCATGTCTCCAAGTTTTTGTTTTTCTAGTCTGGTATCTCACCCATGAAAGAAGTGAGCGGGGTAAGAGGGGGACGGTTACAATCTTTTCTTCGCTGTTTTCAAGTTCTGCAGGCATAAAGGTTAGTTAGGGAACATATACTTTACACATACGCATTTTTGAACAATAGTGATTTCTCGCCGTCTGTCGGGCCACTGTTTACAGTCGAGAAATGTAGACAGGTGCTGACAGGATGGCGGGAATGTCGTGTCATTAGGGTTACAAAGCACGGTCCGTCTGCTGTAACACAAAGCTTAAACACAATCAAGAGCAATGAGTCATGTGTCCTGAACCCAGGAGACCTCTTGTTTACTCACCTTGCTGCTCCTAGCTCATGTATTTTGTTGCTGGTAGCCGTGTGATGCCAAACTGGGTGTGTCCGTGTGGTTGACTCAACTTCCTTGTGACAAAGTGGCACACGTTGTCTGCTAGTTTGTAATTGTCTTGTAAAGCTGTTATTCACCCTTACTCTGCCAAGTCCGATTCATATTTCAGTTCCCGTCCAGCTCTGCATGTGTGTGTGTGTAAGAGAGAGAGAGGGAGAGAGTGTGTAGGCGGACTTTCAAAAACCTTGCTCATGGAGCCAAGTCAGCCAGGCAGGAATTTGTATGTATGTGTGTGTAATGAAAACAGCCTGACCCATGGGGCTTTCAATCAGGACATTCTGGCCTTATGAAACAGCATTCTTCTCGTGTTTGTCGTACAAACTGGGCGTAGCGATGAACAGGTTACTGTAAAGTGACTCACTTGTATTCCACTTTACACATTGCCTGATTTGCCCTTCGCATGGGGATGAGGAAACGGGCACGTAGTTTGTTATTATACCATTTATTATACAGTAGAGCTGATATGTTCCTTCACACCCTTCACTAGGACTGGTTGGTATGGTAGGCATCGTAATGCTTGGGTTGGTTGTTTGTCAGCCAAGTGCTGATCTTTGGAGGATACAGAAGCCTTGTTTACAGGCAGGACTTGGGAAAAGAGAACTATGGTTAACATTGAAAACACTTTTTTTTTTTTTTTTTACTTAGAGAAGCAGAAGAGAGTAAAAACAACAACCAAGAAATTCAGCGCTGAATCGAAACGAGCATGAAAGCAGCAATACTTTTATCAAGCTGTAATTTGTATAATTAAAAAGAAATCATTAAACAAGTCTCATCAGAATGCGTGTTTCGTTCGCAAACAATTTGGGATTTTTGATTCTGAACAAATATGTAATGACATGAAAGATTCCTGACATGTGGCGAGTCATTACTTTCATTCAGTTGCTGAGAACATTTTTACAAAATATAAAAGCAGATGCCAAATGATCACATCTCATATATGACTCAAAAGTCATGTACAACCTCATGTGTGATAAAACTAATCTGTGCGGAGTCAGTGAATCGCTTCTCTTTTCTTTTTCGTGTGTCGCTGTTTAAATCTTCAGATCTTCCAGTAATGACTGAGGTTCATCCCTCTCTGATTCAGTGAAGTCAGTGAGTTCATCGAGTCATGGTGAGGGCTTGGAGATTTCCAGCATTTCAGTAAATCCAATTTGGGATGGGCTCAGAGTCAAATTCTTTAAAAACATAGACAGACAAGAGAATGTACGTAATACTTATACTACATACTGTAGTGTATGTCAGTGTTTCTCAACCTTATCTAAGCAGCTGAGCAACATCCTTCTCTGAATTAACCTGGGTGTGACAGATGGTGAGATAACCTGTGGCATACTGTATTTAACACACAATACGTTTAGACAGTGGCATGAGCAGGCTACAGATTTGGGCACTGAACAAATTTCGCAAAAAAAGAAAAAAAAAGAAAAAAGAATTATTCAATGAATTCAAATTCAAATGAATTGAAAAGAGTGTGAGGTTTAAAAAAAAAAAATACAGACGTGTTCCTTTAAGGCAGAGAATGTTGGGCTTTTTTGTGTTGGGTGGATGGTGGCTCAGTGTGAGCTTTTATCAGAGAGAACACTTTCGTCTGCTAAAATCAAAAAGATGAATCAAATGTTCCTGAGTGGCGCAAGAGAAAAGCGTCTGGTGGGTGGAAACAAGGCAGGTGACCATATTGGGAAGGAAGGAAGGAATAAAACAGACTCTACTGTATGCGTGATATACAGTAGGTACAGTATGGTGAGTTCTCAACTCTGTCTTTGCTCAGCTTTGGCTGGATATGAAATCTGTTAATATGTTCATGTTATTATTAATAGATTTGGTCAGGGTCGGTTTTGAGTGGTGTGTGTTTGTGTATGTGCTTGTGTGTATGTCCTGTATGTTCAGCAGGGTTAGCCAAAGCAATGACGTACTCAGCAGCAGACACATAGCAGCAGCAATCCACTACTCCCTGTCGCAAGCTTAAAATAGCCTCCCCTAAACCTCCTCCTTCATTTCTCTATCTCTCTTCCTTCCAAAGGCTGCGTCAGTGCATCACTGCCCACATCTTCATCCTTTCTCTCTCTTTGCTTTCTCTCTTCCTCTTTTTTTCTCTCCTTCTCTCGCTCTCTCTCTATGTGTGTGTAAGTCTCTCTCACTCTTTTCCCACAGTGCTAATTACCTCCTACAATGTGCTGCAGAGTTAAATCGAGTAACTCTGACTGTGTAGGAGTATCTTTAACACTGATTTTACTGCTCCTCTCTCCCTCTCTCTCCTCTGTGCGCTTTCATTTTCTCAGGTTTTATCTCTGCGTTTCACTCCCCAATATAATTTGCAAAATGCCAGAAATAGCCTTGCCTTAGGTGAGATCTAAGGCAAAAACTATTTCAGTACACGAGCCTATTTTAAGTCCGAACAATAAGACAATCATTTGCAGAGGAATGAAATTCACACACATAGAACCGAATCAGTGCTGAAAAAGTGGTGAAGGAGACTTCAGACTCGATCCTGTCGAGAACAAAAGAGCAACACTATACAGGAATGTTTGAGGGGATAATTGTTTTTGGTGTCATTAATAATCGAGGAATCATTATATATTATGATCTTAAATAAATAAAATATTTTAAGAAATGGTTAAGCATCATGCACGTAACCGCGTCTTTCAAACTGCCGCTCATGTTGCATCACAAGGCAGTGTAACATACTCAGAGGAAGTACTGTCCACCCTCTTCTACTTACAGTAACTGAGCTCACAGATGCAAAGGTTCGACTCGTTTTGCTGTGATTGATATGGAGAGAAAGGGATACCATCTCTCCAAACCACTGAGCACAGCCAGTATTGCTCCTTTGCAGATATGAAAATCTGAACTTGGAATCTATGAAGAATATGGGAGATGATGATAACACTTTTCTGGAGTGGTCCTTGGGAGCAAAATTACACTTCTGGTATTGTAGTGCTCTACAAAACCTTCTCTGGCTTCCATTCAGCACGGTGCTTTCAGAATTGTGCACTTTCAGGTGTTGAAAGGAAAATGCATCACTTTCTTGACAGTGTACCTATAAAAAAAAATTTGTAAATTATTCAGTCCAGGTATATTTGATGTTGTAGCTGTGGGCTCCCTGGCGAAGAAGTGACCTCAATCTTCCATGAAGACAGGGATACTTTTACTCTACTAAGGGGGGTGTATCTAAGAAAAATAGACGAAGATGAAATGTGAGTGCATCCTGCAAAAAGATACCAACCTGAAAATGTAAGTCTTTTGTTCTGGGCAAATGTTACACCTTGAAGTTTTTTTTGAAGATACGAAAGCAGTTATATACAGTATAAAAAAAAAACATGGGCGTACGTTATCACATCAATCAACACGAGGAGGGCAAACGTTTTTTTTTTCATTTACACTGATCAAGCATAAAGTTAAAACCTCAAATCCCACAGATGTCCAACTGGACCGAGATCTGGGAACCCCAGGGGCCAGACCAATAACCCTCCAAGCCCCACACAGCAAGCCGAGATGCACCGTGTGCTCCGACACCCCTCCACCCCAGCCAGCATCAACCCCCTTGAGCATTCTGTGGCACACCAGTCTCTCTGTGGGATTTGAACAGACAGGTCATCCCCCGCGCCCCACAGGCACAAATGACCCCCAGGTGCCCACTATCCCGCCACCAGCCCACTGGTACACAATGGACAATCAATGCTAATGTCATGTGGTGTTAATGTTATGGCTGTTCAGTGTCTGTCAGTGCTTTTTTTTTTTTTCTTGTGAAAAATATATGAAATAAACAACAATAAATGTCATCTTGGTGTAGAATAAAAATGTTAGGAAATTAATTGACAGTTATGCTTTCAACAGTATCTATTTGAAGGTAGGATAATACATGAGCTCAAATCAGTCAACAAAAAGAACTGACTTTAGCCTACAATTATCTAACGCTTTGAAATCGGTCCTTGGTATTATATTTATCTTTCCTCTCACGAGGTAACCGGCTCTTAAAATATGACTCAACTTCTATTTTTTTATTTCATCTTACAGCAGATTCTTCTTGTTCGACAGGATTAGCCTATATTTTTCCACTGCAGTCTTGACCCAGTAAAATGCTAATGTACACTGTGAGCACCGCATGCGTCAAATCTGATGTCAGGGGCGCGTAAAATCCTGGAAGTGGACCAGCGCGAGCTCAGCCTTTCTGGCTTAAACCGAATCTTGGCAGGTTTTGACGTCAGAATAACCGGGACGAGTCAGATTCTGAGCCTGGAACCTCACGTGCTTGCATTCCTGCTCCCCGCCCCTCCCCCGCTTCCTGTGCCGCTAAGCTCTCCGCATGCCTCACCAGTAAGGAATGCGCAGGAGCTCGCTCTGCCACGCTTCAGAACGCCATGCTGTCAGTCGGGCCTAGATGGAATACTAAAAATTACTGCACAACAAGAAACAAATGACATCCTGCCTTGTTCCGGACAGAACTGAAGCAAATCTGGAATATCCTGCTAGGCTACAGCGGCACAGGAAACCATTAAACCTTCCATTCACAAGCCTACATAATC
>JAQMYG010000018.1:17944808-17955078 GCA_030014215.1 Clariallabes teugelsi
CTGCCAAGAGTAAGACAGAAATTCTGTTTTATTGTGTTTGTAATTCACTTGCATTCAATCTAACTCACATTCCAAGACCTGGAATTATATAATGTTAAACATTAAGGTGCTTTTCATGGATGATGTAATGATTAACCTAATTTTAGACACGTCAATCATTCTAGAGAACCCAAAACTATATAAAGTAGTGATTTATGGGCCATGAAATATTAACCCCTTTGCAGACACACGACTACCATGACACCACAATAGTGGACGATAGAAGCATTGTTAACTAGGCTATTATTTATTTTTGTACATAATTAACCTTGAGGTGTATTTCAGAGCCAAAAAAAAAAAAAAAAACTAACAGAAAGTTTACCTGATGATTACTGGATTACCTGATGTTTTTTCACACAGTAACCTAGCAACTGACAGCTTCTGTTCTGCTGATTATTTCCATATGTATTCCAGTATGCTGTGGTGGACTTTGCGACTTATTCAAAAGGGGGACAAGCGTGTGAAAATGGATGATAAAGGCGATTTGCAGAAGTTTTATTTGTTATCATGATGCGATTATCTCAGAAGGTGTATTAACTTATGATTCCTCCTGGATTTAATGACGTTTGCTAGCGTTAGCGGTGTCTCATTCAGTGCTTCTGTTGCAAGTGAGATGATGCTTTGGGATATGCTGTGATTTATGCTGCATAAAATGGGTGCAGGTAACTTACACTGACATTTCAAACTTTTGAACTAAAAATGTCCTGGGGTTGAAGCCCAAGTACTATGAAATGGAAAGCTAGGGTGTTGTATCCCTTGTTCCACACACCAAGTAGTGCCACTGTTCAGGGGTTAGAGAGGGATTTGGGATCCAGTAGGAGTTGGGATTCAGCCTGTTGCCTGTCATAATTATAGGAGAAAGATAAAATCAAAACTGATTTTAAAAAAAGAGGCCTGAAAAAACAGGAGGTTAAAAATTTGGAAAAAGTTTCTAAACACAAGTGGAGTTTAAATCTGTATTTGTTCACAACTGATTTTGTTTTGTTAAGTATTTTTACTTAATCGTTAATCGCCATTGTTTAGGTTTTACAGTATATCGATTTTTATTTATTTATTTTTTTTACAAAAGCACCAGACAATAAGGTGTTGAATGTCTGTCATTGTTCATCTCGTCTCTTTTACTTGTCACTTAAATATAATTAGGTACCTGAATAATTAGAATACGCCTCTTATTTAATCCATTAGACACAATGATAGGCATAATTCCGTGATCATTAGAATAACACAAAAGACTTGAAAACCGGAAGAGTGGATCACATAAGCATGATGATTTCTCTAGGAGTTTCAGTTTCAGATCATCTGATACACTATGTTATGTCTGTTATACTGTAGCAACATAAAATCAAGGAAGTGGTAGTGTGATGCCAAATGAAGCTGTTTCCAGTTCGATGTTGATTAGTTTCTTATAACAACATGCTCTGGAGTGATTCATTCTCCATAAATCATTGCAAGCGTTGAATAATTTTATTAAAATACAATATTTACTTTTTATCCATTCATAGTTACAACCTGCAAAACAAGTTAGTTTCTTTTATCACTTTTATAACAGTTACAAACAGTTGTGCCAGCATTTACATATATATATTTTTTGTCTCGCTCTTAAAAAGTGACTAAAGCCTTTTGTCATTTTACAGAGAAGCTTGAACGCCCGAAGACTTTCCTGTGGTGGAAAAATGCAAGGGAAAAAAAAAAAACATACCTCTGTGCAATAAAAGCATTCACCATAGCAACACTTATTATATTTTCTTTGTTCACTGACTTTTAGAGTTGTTGGAAAAAATTATTCAACATCAGATTTGATAAATCATCAGAACTCGGGTGTAAAAAGTGTTATTATACGGATGTGAGGGCTGTTCGGGTCAAACTGGGACTTTTGATCGTGCAAAATAACGGAACACAGTTATGAGAGTAAAAAATACTTTTACTTCTCTATATAATCCCCTGCTACACTAATGCACTTATCCCAGCATTTCACTAGCGCTTGAATACCATCAAGGTGGAACGTTTTCTTACACCCGAGCCATAATACTGTACGTACTGTACAGATACTGTACAGGGGATGTGGTAATAACTCCTGTAACGTTTAAGTGGTGTTGGGGAATGATTGTGTGTACAGTTCCCACAGACAGACAGATGTTATATATTTATTTTCTAGGATCAATTATTCTAATGTTGTACTGTGGCTAACAGTCTGATCACTGTACTGTACTTGAATTTTTCTGTAAATCGGTTTTTCCGTTTTCATTCACAAGACAGTTAATCACGAATAATTGTACTTAAAATCCCCTACTGAGACCAAGTCCTTGTTTAAAGTGTAGTTCTGATGATACTAATATATAAAAAAGAGAAATATAAATCCAGATAAAAAATATCTGAGAACCATATTATATAAAGGTCTGGGGAAAATTGTCTGGCTGAAGACGTTATGATAAATAGAAAAACAAATCAGACATGACAGATCTTATGCATAATTTTGATATGGAATGACTCGTCAAGTGTCACGCATTCTAGGACTTCGTGATTCGCCGAACCTAACCCTTGTTGCCTGTACTCTTACAGCTTGGAATTATATCAAATGCGACTGAGAAGAAGCACAAAGTCTGGAGTGTCTGACACACCATCAGGCTATCCAAGAAATGACCATTACACAGGCCAAGATAAACACGACAACAGATAAACACACACACACACACATGTGCCTGTGCATTCACGCATTCTCACACATTGACACACACACACACACTGGACTTCAAGGAAACTGAACAGGACCACCTGGCGGGGTATTAAAATGAACAGTTGTGGAGTTGGGGTCAGTTGTGCGTCTGGACTCACTGTTCTCAGCCACACAAGAGGAGAGAACATTTAGGATGTAGAATTAAATCAAAAGAGAGCAAATCTGGAAAGAACATCTAACAAGATGTTCTTCTTTAAGAGCTCAGAATATAAAACAACAACAACAAAAATCCATGGTATATTAGTGCTGTTTCTAGGAAACTATGTACTGAGCGTGTGTGGAAAGAAAGAAATAAAGGCTGACTTCTTCCACTTGACAAAACACACACTGTGCTTGCTGTGCGCCAGTTGCCTGAGCTGTATTTCACCTCCAGGACATGTCTGACACCTGAGGTCCACTAATGACACACAGGGTCAAAGCTGATACTGTGTGTTCAGACACAGAGCACACACGGTCAGGTCCTTACTGAAATGGAAACTGCCACTGAGCTTCGGGTCTGTATGTGTGGGGTATGAAAGGATGTTCCCAACATGATTCCTTCTGCAGCATTCGAACACTCTTTTCTGACACAAAGTAAAACATTTGCCCATGTGACAAATTAACAGTTTATAAAAGTCTGTAACTTAGTATAAAAATTACACAAACACGAGAACATGTATAACATCAACTACATCTGTTTCTAAAAAAAATAATAAAAAGTTTGGTCCAGACATACTTTCTTCTCTCTTGTAAAGTACACTCTTGGAAATAAAGAGTTCCATCTGGCACCCTTAAAAACTGTTCCAAAAAGAATGTTTTTACAAAGATGAAATCGTTAAACATACAAAACCATTTTTAGAGACAACATACATGTCTTATTATTATATACACTGCATCTGTTGCATATTAAGCAAGAAATTGAGTGAATCAATGATGATAAGTTTTCCCTAAAAGTTAATAAAAAGTTTTTAATCTGCTTATTATTTGCCTTATGAGTATGGGATAATTATATAATAATAAATATATTATTACGAGTATCGAAGCATACTTTTATATGCAGCAGCCTGGCAGCATTCTTTACTAGAATCTGACCATATGAGCAAATCACCGCTATTTCATCCACACTGCATTGGATTCCAGTGAAATGTAATGTTAATTTAAAATACAAATATTGTCCTATAAAGTACGAAATTAAATAGCATTGCAGTACCTAAATAAACTGCTGGTATTTTATGATCTGCTACTCCTACAGTACGTTGATCAAGACTATTTATTGGTACCTTGTATGATGAAAACTACAGCAGCTATTATGATATCGCTTTATAGTTAGGAGTCTAGGATTCAGACACAGTCTCACTGTTTAGGTCTAGACTGAAAAAATATTTGTTTAGTAAAGCATTGTGTTATTTTTTTTTCTCTTTAGGTAAATTAACAGATTTCGGGAAGCAAGGCATAGACTGTTATGGTGAACTAGTATGTTTGCATTCTCTCTTTCCCCACTGTCATGAGCTCACTCAGGTTTGCTGATGAAATGACTAAGTGACTGGTTGCCTTACTTCTCAGGGAGCCCCGCATGTCTGAGGTTCATTCTGGCTCACTCTTTTAGTTATGTTGTCATAGCTAGCCCTGTTGAAGATGCTGCTTGCACTCTGCACAACATATACAGTATATGGACACTATCACTTATGATGGTGAGCATATCTAATTGTTCTCTCTCTCTCTCTTTTCCCACCCTGTCTCTCCCGTCCCCAATCCCTGAACCATTATGCCCTCTAGACTCTGGATTCAACTTGAAGCCCTACTTTTTGTTAGAGTTCTTGTCACATGGACCCCACTCAGTATTGCTGAGGATGGCCTTGTTTGGTCGGCATAAAGATGTGATAACTGAGGATGGATCCGTTGAATCTTCATGAAGATGGCTTTGGACTGCTTTGATACAAATCAAAGCAATTGCTTAATGATTGATGCAATCGCTTGAATGGTTTTAGAATGAAATTGACATGAGCAGGTTTGTTTTCAAGTCTTTATCGGTGAACAGTTGGTAACCTCACCGAAATGGAATTTATGTTAACTGAAACTAATTTCCTGTTATACAGCTGCATGTTTGACCTTAAAGAACAAAGGCACAGAGAGGATTAACTTATGACTTCTGGTCATACCATCTGGTATCACCCAAATGAAGATAGGTTCCCTTTTAAGTCTGGTTTCTTTCCGGGATTTATCCTCATGTTGTCTCAGGGAGCTTTTCCTTGCTACCGTTGGCTCTGGCTTGCTCAATAAAGGCAAAATGATAAAATTGATAAAGTTTCATCTCTAATTTAAACTGTATATTTAGGTGTCTCAGGTGGTCAAGGCTCCGGTTTGCTGATCAGATGTCTGGGAGTTCGAGCTCTGCCACCACCTGGTGACTACCGTTGGGTCCTTGGGCAAGACCCTTAATCCTACAATCCAGACACTGCACACAGTGCCAGTCTCAAGCCCAGTTAGATAATGGGAGGGGTTGTGCCAGGACCATCCAGCATAAAACCTGTGCCAGATGTGGTCATAGCTGCTGATCACCTCCTTCTGACCAATCAGGTTCAGGCATTTAACAGTACTGTGGCATAATCTGTCATTTTTATTAATGAATATTAAGATGAGATTAAAAAAGGTTTAAAGCCAACTCAAATCCATTAAAAGGAAAGGTATTTAAATTGATTTCAATGGAGGAGAACAGCAGAGGATTTTTAAAATTTGGAATATTCATATAAGAGTTTGCTTTTGATGTGTATTTATGTTCCAAACATTGACAGCAATGGTTTAAAAAGGATTAGCGTAGGGTTTTCAGTGTGTATTTATGGCTTTCTCGGTAATGTAATAAATATGCGATATATGTCTTATATTGTGAAACTTAAGTAATTCCCGTAATATCTGTTCGCTTTGCATCGGCCCACCTGGTTTTTCTTTTTCCAGACAGTGACAAAGCAACTTTCACGACCTCTTTCTCACCTATGAAAACTGCCTGCCTCTCTCAGTTCCTGCTGAGTTCGAATTTTGGCTGAAATAACAGCAAAAGTCCGGCAAACATCAGAGCACCTTGAAAGCAGCTTAGCATCACGCTCAAAAATAGAGGCAAAGAAAGAAAAAAAAAGAGAGAAACAAAACGTTCTTGGATGTCTGCAGTGCTTTTTTTCTTCTCTTGACCCTTACCATCTGTTCATTGTACAGTGTGTGCGTGTATATGTGTGTCTGTGGGTGATGTGTGAAAGAGACATAAGAAGAGTTACAAGCCTGTGTGTGTGTTCTCAGCCGTAACATCTCATATTAGACAAAAAGTCTACAGTACAGTACAAAATGACAGTACAGTCTACATCCAAAATGACTTATCTAAGCAGTCCAAGGCAATTTCTGAAAAACTGATAAATAATTTCTGGTCATTATGATTAAGCCAAACATTTTCGCACTAGCAAACAAATCAATTATATAACCTTGTCCTATAAATATCCACATTTCGTTACTGCCCCTTCCTTTGGTTACATAAAAATATCTAAAATCCTGTACAGGTCACTGGCTTGTTTGAAAAATGTGTTATGTGCTCTGTCTTCGTGCTTGGAACAGGAAGTTCACAGGAAACAGCCTAATCTAACAGATAGGACAATTTCCTGGAATCATCATATGGCTGACTGATTAACAGAACACACACTGATTAGCACCTGTCATCAGCAAAATGGGTGCACTCTGAGAACTCCATTAAATTCCCACCGGCTAAAGAAGTCATGGACCAAAATCTTAAATCAGAAAGTGGAAAAAATTATTCATCCTAGTTCCAAGGCTACTTCAAAAACCATCCTACGCATTCATGACTCCCAAGGATAAAAAATAATATACGTACTAAAAATATTTCTGTGATGAACGGAAAATGATCTTTATATCTGACCACAGTACTAAGAAGCCTTCTTTTGGGGCATAACTATGAACAGGAAGCAAAATGCACAGAATTGTGTTATTTAACCCATAAATATGGCTCATAATTTCCCATAAGTGTCACGTCCCCCCCATTCAGATCAGAATGTACAGAAATAAACAGGACAAGTCTATGTGGTAAAACACTCATCACTACTCGTCAATACACAAGGTCGCTGGGGCCTGGAGCCTTTTTAAGGGCACGGGGCGGGGTACCTTGGACATGGTGCCAATCCATCGCTGGACACACACACACACACCCATATACACTCATACGCTCATTCACACACTATGTCCAATTTGTGAACGCCAATTAGCCTAACCTACATATCTTTGGACTGTGGAAGGAAACCGGAGTAGCCAGGAGAAAACCCACCAAGATGGGTTTCCAAGACCCAAGGCAAAGATCGAACCCGGACCCTGGAGGTGCAAGGCCACAGTGCGAATCACTAATCCACTGTGCCACCTGTGGTAAAATAATAGCTGATTTATTGACTTATTCATTTAACATGATTTATTTTTACTTTGTACAAGTTTCTGCCAGTTTTAATCTTTTAGTTCATGTATCTGGAGAATAATCGTGGAGACACTGCTATCCTTTATGATTTGGCTAATAATGTTTATTATGCTAGCATGTGGGAGAATTCAGGGTAAATGGGTGGATGTTATAAAAACGAATGCAACACTGACATCATGCGGTAAGATGAGGTATTACAACAGAGAGCTACAAACGTGCTTCATTATAGGTCTGAATGAGTGGTTATTAGGATTTATGCTCTAAATATAATGTAAAATAAAAAATCATAATCTTTTATATATTTTGTTGTTCGGACTGTTCAGATAAAACAAACATAAAACAATGAATAAGTGCTTATTATTATTATTATTATTATTATTATTATTGCTGTTGTTAATAAATTTTTTTGTATTATATTTTATTTGTAATATGAATAATGGAGTAGGAAAAAAATCAGTTAAAAAAGTGTAGCAATGTTAAAACAGTATTAAAATTTAAATAGAGCGTTCTTGTTCTTCCTTTAATCCACCACACGATGGCGCAAAGCATCCTTTAGATATCTTAGAGGTGACTTCTCTTACGTAATGTGCATAGCCTATTTTTTTTTTTCTCATGTCTAAAAATATATCGAGAACGGAAACAAACAATTAGATGTTATCATCTGGTATAATAATAATAATAATAATAATAATAATAATTATTATTATTATTATTATCATCACCCGTATGTAATATATTAAGAGAGAAAGAGAGCGTGTGTTCACACTTGGCTCGTCCATTTGATCTTCCTGATGAAAACATGCACTGCACGGTTCTGTCCTGTTTTTTTTTTTTTTTTCTCGTGCGTAAAAGGTGACGCACTCTGCACAGCACCGCAGCCTCTCTCCTCTCTGGTAAAGTTTAATCTGTGCACCATGCATGCAAAACACAGCTCCATATTATTATTATTATTATTATTATTATTATGCCATAAACATCACATTCCTAGACTAGAACTATAGTAACTTCACAAAGTCACCAAAGTGTGAGTCATCCTCAAGCTGCATCCCTCAAATTGACTCTAACTAAATATACCCAGGTACAGGCAGGAATTCACCACAGCATCAAATTCCTCATTTCCCCTTTAACTGAACACATATTTAATGTAGTGTTTAAATTAAGTGTTAATAATAATAATAATAATAATAATAATAATCGATTTTTGGCTGTTCTATTAAAATCCTGCAGATCACCTTGAACATGCTATAGTCTATGGATCTATATTTAGTTTACTGGGAAACAATTTTCATTCAGACCGATTCTCTTTTTTGAATCAACCCGAACAAAGAGGCGACGGTGTTTGTCATCGTTTGACGAGTGCGGCTCTGCTCTCGCGCTCTGACGCACATGGCGCACCGAGGCTGCGTCCCGAACCGAGCACAAGGGCACTACAGAGTAAACCTTCTCAATACAGCAGCCTGCCTGTTTACCATCAAACTCACTAAGACCTGAAGACGGCATGAGGTATCATGTCATGCATCATTTATTATCTATCTATCTATCTATCTATCCATCCATCCATCCATCCATCCATCCTGCTTCTCTTGAGTAGGGAGTGTAGGGTGGGGGGTATCCCAGGGAAATTAGTGCACAACGCAGAACACACACACACACACACACACACACACACACACACACACACACAGTCTCACACTATGCTTGGTGGGTTTCCTCTGAGTACTTTGGTTTCATCCCACAGTCCACCCAGATTGTTCATGGTGTGTGTGTGTGTGTGTGTGCCTGCACACACTTGTGCTCTATTAAATAAACTTATTAATGACTACACATTAAAATTAATTTAAAGCACCATTGATTTTTGCACCATTAGCTTCAAAATAAATGTTAAAAACAGCACCAAAAATTATTATATTTAGCATGTATGAATTTAAAAAAAAAAAAATCTAAATGTGATGGGTTCATTCATATTTAATCAAAATGCAGCGAAATGAAAATTCACTAGTTTACCACCATAAAAATCAAAGCAACTAACTTATATCTAATTAAACAATCAATCAAACAAACAAACAAATAATGAATAAATAAATATACACCAATAAATGGGTGAATGGATGAATGAACAAACAAATATTTTTGCATAGTGATTTTTAATTTCCTAAAATTAAATATGATGGAAACAAAGTATCAATATCATACATTTCGAGTGCATCTATTATTATTATTATTATTAGATAGAAAGATAGATACACTTTATTGATCCTGAAGGAAATTCCATTATTTTATTCCATATTATATTCATTTTAATTTGATTCCATATTTTTTATATTTAATTATATTTATTCCATATTATTATTATTATTATTATTATTATTGTTCAGTAAATTCAGACAATCCTTTTGCTGCAGCACTTCCTCTGAGTTTAAGACCATTAGGTTCATGTTTTAAAGATTGAAGACATTCTGCATGAAATCCTGGTCCATGCGAGCAGAATATTTAAGAAGTGTAGACTTCCATGCGGTTTGGAACACAGCCCGAGTCTTATGGCGCGGAGGAATCCCGCTGCTCGCGCCACCTCCCCTGGTCACGTGGTGTCCATCCACAACCGGCTGGTGGGCGTGTCCTAACGAGCCCGAGGTTCATTCATAACTACGTTGAGCTTTGGGAGGAAAATTAAAGGCAGCCAGTGAAGAGCCGCATGAATCCCCGCTAGGTGAGTGATTCCCTCCTCATCTCCGAACTCAGGTTCCGATCACAGGGCAGACGATCCACTCGCTGTTTATGGGCTGGTTTAAAAAAATAAATAAAAAAAAACTCGTGTTAAAGGCTGCATGGACGTCGGATTAGGGCTCGGGTCAGACATGTGCATGTGCGGGGTGTGAGACAGATGTGTGGTGCTGATGCTGCAGATGTGTTTCAGTGATGCTGATGCTGCGGCCCGATCGCGTGCACGAGGCGTGATTCGGTGCTGATGTTGGGGTGGGGGGTGGCGGAGTCAATGTGTTCGTGTGGCCCAAACCAGTACATTTTCTTTCTTTCTTTCTCTCTTTCTCTCTTTACTTTCT
>JAQMYG010000018.1:17972123-17996153 GCA_030014215.1 Clariallabes teugelsi
CTATGCTACAGGCCACTTTATATCCTGAGGGAGCTTTGTGAACATGAGCAGGAAACGGGGGATGGTCTAAATAAGTAATAAAATCAATTGAATGTCTAACCCACCTACTTAACCATTAGAGAGCTAAACTTAAATAAAATGGACTAATACCAACTTCCTCCTTTCTCAGGTTCTCCTCGAAGGCGAGCATTCCAAAGACAGCGAGCAGCAAGTGAGACTCTAGAACAAGGGGACGAGGAATTCCAGCAGTCAGGAGCAAGTCAAGAAAATGATTTTTTGTTGCATGTAAAACCCCTTCAGCCACAAGCCGACCCTCCGAGACGACTCTCTGCTGGCTCTTTGGAGTCATCAACTACAGGCTGTCCTCCCCCACCAGCCCCACTCAGGAGGTACAGTATGTTCATCTACTTACTGTGTGTCCACATTGTGAGTCAATTGTTCACTTCAGGTGCCCCAGGCCCACCTGCCTCCCTTACTTACGTTACGTACTCCCTTACGTTATGCCGACAATAATGACATTACAAAAGAGTTTATTTCTTATTTATATTTATGACTTCAGAATAGACAGAATGTTTTCCGCAATATTATGGTGGAGACAGAAATGTAAAATGGAAGTAAGATGTTTTTGACTAAGACTGTTGTGACTCCGTTCTTATTTTCTTTGACTTTGGTCCCCTGTAGGTTGGAAGTGAAGGCCGTTTTGGAAGCAAGTCCAAGCGTCGAAGAAAGCAGGACTCAAACAGCCGACAGTTTACCAGATTCTATCAGGTTTCAAGGGGAGGATGAAGTAGAGGAGAATGGCAATGGTGGAGAGATTATACTAGGAGCAATGGGAGGAGAAGGGACTGGCATTGAAGGAGCCTCGGAAATTGGTTTGGTGAACAGACAGGAAAGCCTGGAGCAGCCCAACATGTACCGGGACATCTGGAGCCTGCGAGCATCACTGGAACAATATGCTTCTTCTGACCTAAGCAGCAATGACAGAGACTCGACACGCAGTGATGCTGACAGTGTCTGTTCACTAGGGGGCCTTGGTGCCTCCAGGACAGGTATGATCAGTTACCAATCGCAAGACATAGATGATGAGATTGACGGGGATGGTGAGCTTCCGTATGATGAAGTGGTCAGGGAGGTTGGTGGCAGAAAGAATGGCAGGGACAGTGTGGACTCGGAGAGAGGCAGCGACAGTGAGGCTGGAAGCAGAAAGCTTCTGCAAATGGACAGCGGCTATGCTTCCATTGAGGCTCCATGCAAAGCTCCAGAGGAACTACGTCTATTTGGAAACACGTCTGGCAAGACAGCATCAGAACGGCGACGGTTCTTTACAAATGCTGGACGCAAGGGGACTGTGTGTGAGAGTTTTGAGACTCGGCTGTTCAAGGAGGAGTTAGAAGATGAAGCTTCAGTAAGCAGCATTGGCATAGAGCTGGAGGCTTCCAGTACAGTACCACAGGTGGTTACAGACCCAAGTGCTGTAAGCATCTCACTCAGTGACACACCAGAAAAGCAGGCAGAAATCAAACCCAGGCCACGCTTTCGTCGCAGGGACTACAGTATCGATGAGAAGACAGAAGCCCTGTTTAATGAATTCCTGCGTCATGATCCACAGTTTGACCAGCAGGGTTCACCTTCTCTACGGCACAGACACCGCTCACGAATCCACCTGCGCAAGCAGTGGCAACGCACCAAGCAGTACAGTGACCCTGGAGCTGCTCGCTACTCACCGTCCCTGGAGAGACAGCGTAGTTACGCACTGCGGAGGGGAGACAGCGCCAACTATCCACTGGACACACGGTACCACAGCACCCTACCACGTATTGCTAGCGCGGCAGACGAGGAGGCCAGTGAAGGAGCAGCCAGTGAAGGCACTGAATCACCCAAAGTACAGGGTCCAGCTCCTGAGGACAACTCTAACAACAGCAGTAACAACAGTAGTCCAGTGGTAAAATCAATTGGGGATCATCCTACCCTGCTGTTTTCCACATCCTCAGTGGACAGCACAATGGGGGACTCTGGCAGTCTGGAGGGTTGTGGGGGTGCTGGGGAACCTACCGAGATACGCAGATGGTCAGTTACAGACCCAAGTGCTGTAAAGACAGGTCAATGGAACACAGATATTCACATTCCAGAGAACAGGTATGACACAGATAAGGACACTATGGACAAAGGTTACATGCATAGTGTATTGGAACCCAGTCCAACTGATAAACTGCTGAGCAGTCTAGATGAACGACTATACACCAGCCTGAGGAGGACTCAAGGCAGTCAGGAATGCATGGTGACCATGACCCGCACCTCCCCAGACCTCAGCCAGGACTAAAAGCATGATGAACAGCAGCATTCAAAGAATGCGGAGATCAGGAGTACAGAATAAGAGATGAATGAAATGAATTTGTGATGTTGAGGTGTTAAGCCTACCCAGTTACGGACTACGGCAACCTCAACTATTTTCAGATTTAAAAAATTTAAATGCATGTCTGTTCCTTAATAATGAAGGGGTAAAGTAGGAGTGGTGCAATCTCAAATTTGGGAAATGTCTGAACATTATTAGCCAGATTAACAGATTAGAGTAAAAAGATCTTTTTCTGAAAAGGTTAGTGTTAATACCACTTGCAAATTGCACTGTGAAAACTAGCTAAACTAGGGTGCTTTATGAAACACATAATTACAGGGCAGTTCAGAGTAATAACCATCAGAGTCAACTGCACTTTTGTTAATTAGAAATTATGATAAATTATCAGCTTTCTCCTGTCAAAGAAAACAATATACAGAATTCCAGATGAAGGTAGCAGACTCTTGATAATTAAATTATAATCAAATTACTGCCTCTCTAAATCCTATACTATTTTGGATTTGCAACTCCGTTCTAATCCCAGCACTTCATTCATTTCAATCATGGCTTCTATATAATGATGATTCATAATCCTCTTTCCTCATTCATGTTTGAGATTAAAGAGAAAATATTTTTAGTTAAAAAGTTCATATATTAAGTCAAGTTATTCGCTTAAATTTGAAACAGTAGGCAACCCTTAGGCTTTAGGCTTTTGATGCTAAAAACTGCATTATAAAGTAAACTGCCATGATCTTGTGGTTTCAAACAAAAATCTCTAATTTGTAACATAAAACCTGCCCGTCCAAATTCACTTATTATGACATGCTCAGAAGCCGGTTTGCAAATTTAGCCTTTCATCACATATACATTACTGAACAGTGAAATTCTTCATCCTTCGCATAGGCTGGGCTCAGATCGCAGGGTCAGCCATTATAGGCCTGGCTCACAGGCCTGACAGCGGCAACCTGGTGGAGCCAGGACTCAAACTGTCAGTAATTCATAGCCTTAACACATTGAGCCACTACCACCACCCCATAAACTTTACAAACTGTAGCAGAATGTAAATATGCTTTTATAAAGTGACTTTTCACTTTATCCAAGTCATCTTTTATAGAAATATCATGAATTTGTATGAAGACAACTCATACAGTGTAGGACAAGGCCTCAGTTATCACACAATGTAAAGCAGGAAAATTAAAACAGCACTTTTGTTTGAGGAGGTGCTGCCTTCATTGTTTATTTCTTTTAAATCTGTTCATCTTCCTTTTCCAGTGTTCTTGTTGGCATGATGTATAGGTTGGCATTGGCATCAGTCCTGGGAGATGAGCCAGTGATGTCAGACCAGACATCTTTCAGATCTTTGGCCCTTTATTTTACACCTAAATATTATTTATTGATCCGTTTTCAGTTCTAATTATATTTATCAATGTCATATGCTATATAAAGAGACCTAAGCAGAGGTTAATCATGACTAAGGGGATGGGTAAATGGCCCAGAGCTTGGAGTGTGTTTGTGATATTGATTGTCCAGATCAAAGATGTCTGGCATTAAAAATATCCTGAAACGCTTATCTTTAGAAAGTTTGATGACAAAATTAGCTTTGCAAAATTGGCTTAAGAACTAAATTACAATATGAAGTTCATTGATGAGAAATGTTGTTGCATAACAGATTCCACATGGGCTTCTTAAACATGCCTGTTCATTGCACAGAAGTCCTTGTGGACATAAAACCGTCAAAGATCGATGACCACTGCATCTCTCATTTTCTTTCTCTTGGAGCTCTTTGTTCTCATATTACATATTGATTAGCAGCAAAGAGAGAGACAGCCCTTAAACAGTAGCGATGAAATGGAGAGTAGCATGTTTTCACTGCCCTAGGTTAGACCATGCAGTGATAGAAACCTCATAAATTTACATTAAGCGGACCGGAAACAGTCACGTAATAGCTCATAAGATGTAGAACATCTCACTGAACGTAGATGATCATCAAATATTAAACTTTTTTTTTTTTTGGTTGTTAATCTATTTCAATTCTTTACTCAATTACTGCATATAACTCAAAGTGAAGGTCCAGCCACTATAAATATTCTTGAGCTTAAGTACTAAATTACTTGTAGTAAAGTAGTGTAGTACTGTGTGCAATATTGAAGTTTGAGGTGAATCTAGATGCAGCACGCATTTGAACGTGAATATACAGTCGACTAAAGTGTCTGTAATATTTGGCGGAGTCAGAAAGTTAGAGATATAAAAGTTTGAAGTATGTAAATACTCCCAACTAGGTACTAACTCTCATGGTTATATGTGTACATGTACTTCATTCAACAACTGCAGAGCCGTTTTGCCCTTAAGACTTTATTATTTCTCCAATAATAATTTTCTCATTTCTTTATCATTGCTCCATAAAAACATGAGTTTTACCAATTAAATAATGTTAATTATTTTCAGAAAGCTATTTAATTTTCAACAAGTTTTCTTTGAAGATCATCAGCACTGAGCTTAAGATCGCTACATTTGCTAATGATGAAATTGACTAGTCAATTTTACTAGTCAAGTCTATTAAGGACTTGATTGGGGGGGAAAAAAGGTAAATCATTTGATTTACCTTTTTTCCCCCCCAATCAATAATTTGGGATAACAGGGTTATACTTTCAAATTGACTCCATCAGATATAAACAGGAAACTTCTTTTTTGTACAATTATTAAGAATTTATTTGAATTATGAAAAGTTATGTTGAACATTAGAGAGTGAATATTGTCATATGCAGAATATTTTATAACTAATATGAATGATTAAGGAAATGTGTCTTTTAAGCATGAGATGTTTAAAGGATTCATACCTTGTAATTTTTTTTAAAGCCGTCATATCCCCTCCCCCACCCTCCTATATTAATTATATTTAAATATAAATCTGGAAACCCCACTTTTGAATGGCACTTTAGCTGTGTTTAAAGCGATATTCTTTGACCTTTACGTAAATAATTTGTAAACATAACACAAATGGCACCCTAGTCATGCAATTATCTCTCCACAAGGATAAGTGAAAGAAATAGTAGTCCCTTCCGGTGAAATGTATTTTTTCCTTTCCCAAAATATCCAGATAGAATACTGCCTGATGTAACCTGCCAGCTACAATACAGTCTGCAGTATGGTTTCTGTGTTTTATTTTTAATTTGAAACTTTTGTTCATTGACATTGTAGGAACTACAAGAAATACCCAGGTAGATATTTGAAGCAATACACCATTTATACCCCATTTATGTGCCCCATCACTGACCCCCTCCACCCCTCTTCCTGAAATGGAACAAATATCTGATGTCTGTGTGCAAATTCTGACCTGAACCCCATGTAGGAGCTTGAGGACATGTCAGACTAGCAGCTGGTCTTCGTGCACACGGATGACTGAACCCACTGCTGCACTCCTGTGCAGTTCTGCACGTGAGAAGAAAGGACATGATGGCATTGAGGTTCTCTGTACTTTCAACGCTTATCGAAAGCATTCTAGAGCTCTTTTCAATTTATCAGAATAAATGCTCATTCATTGATCCTTTGGTTGCTTAGAGGGTTTTCTTTAAGACTGATCTCCTAACACTAAGACTCCTAATTGTGTTTTTGAATATGTAGGGTTTTATTTGTTAGTTAGGAGGGAATACTTAACATTTCAGGAAATTTCTTAGTATTTCCAAGGCATCAATGGCTTCTAAAATACTGAACACGGTATTATAGTGGATACGCAAGGATATTCGTCTTAAAAAATTTGTATAAAACTCCTTCGTTATAAGGGTCAAGAGGAGCAACTAACATGACTGACCAGCAAGGTGAGCCAATACAGTATATACTGTATATAAAAATATATAAAAGACATTATTTTAAAGGGTTTATTTTATACTTGGGGCCACTAACCACATTTGACTACTGACACAGACTCTAAACATTGAGACCCTGGTTTGAACCTTTAGCACAGAATAAATACTTCCTTCCCTGTCCAATCATATTTAAATACTTTACTTTCTTCATAATTTTTTTAATGCACTTTTCTAATTATATTAAAGGATCTACAGAATTAAAGTCTGTACAAATTGTCATTTTTCTCCGAGACACTTTCAAAAAAAATAAATAAATACGATATACATTGCAAATGCATGAGATTCATCCCAAAGGATCAGCTCCAGAAGCCGCAAAAGGTTCATGTTTAAAGACCCTGAACTATGACAACGTCATTCCAATCAATCACTGGTTCAGCTACAGTATTTTTGAGTCCTTGGTTCGATCTGTTTAAATACTTTGCTGGCTTAACATTCAGAATGAATTCAATCTAGTAACAACCCAAGCATAAAATGATCAATGAACAGAACGTGTTTAGACTTTAGTGGTGGGAAAAGAAATCAAAGTATTATGAGAAAAAGACTGTCCTGTATATTTGGAGTGCACTAATAAACAGCATATCAAATCCTACAGTGTAGAATCAGGCAGAATATGCTAGAGGTCTGTGCATGTACTCTGCAAAAACATCAGCAAGCTCGTTGCACCCACAAAATTCACTCGGTGCGAGTGGCTTAAAATGGAAGTGAGTCACCGTGGCCTATAGGCACGAACGGGAATTTTATATAACGCTCAGAACAGCAAAAATGTCTGCTCCTAACAGCATCAGCAACTAAAAAAACAGGATCTAAAAATGGAGAGCCGCACAAGAGAAAAGGGGGCTGCCAGAGGCTCCGGAATAAACATTTCCCCAAATAACGCCTTCTGCATTGACTCCGAGCTTGAAAATGGCAGGCTAATTAACCTTAGCTTCCTTCTGTCAGTGTGTGTCAAAATCTCCTCTCAAACCCCTAAAAAAAAAAAAAATACACACGACCAGCACATTTGGTTTGGTTGGGAGGTGTTTTATATAAATAATAATTAAAAAATATTTATTGAAAAAAAAAAAAAAAAAGCCTAATGTAAAAGAAAACAAAACAAACAAAAAAGAAATTAACCAAACCATCCTGCACTGAGCAGGCATCAATACATTTGACTGTACAGATCAGACCACTTTATTCCCCCGAAGCTCTTCACAGCATGCAGTTTTCTTATTCTTATGGATATAATTATCTTTAGCATTCTCGCCATGGCTTCTATCGAACAATAACTGCCATCTTTTGTCCATTTTCTCATTTCTTTAACATAAACTCTATGTGCACCTTAAACTGCAGTTAATTACTGTCAAATTAAAAGATCACCTAAAGAACTAAACATTGAGGTCAGAGTTGATGGGCAGCAAAAGCCCGGCACAAAGGGAGGAAAAAAACGAACCAGGCTACAAAGCCTTTAGGTGTAGATCGGGAGGGGAAAAAAGGAGAGGGGTGGGTAGAGACAGAAAGAGAGGCAGAGTGTGAACAAATATTCAAAATAATTAATCTAAGAAAGCCTCAGCAAGAGAGAGAGAGAGAGAGAGAGAGAGAGAGAGAGAGAGAGAGAAAGAAATGTAACCTAGAAAGGAAAACAAAACAAAACAGGAGTTTCCTCTCTTATACAGCATCCCCAAATCAGTCAGTCCTTTCCAGGGTAAGAGCTCAAAAAAAAAAAAAAAAAATCATACATCCACACTTCCTGCCATCGTTTCCGTTAGGGTTCATAGTCCAGGGTAAAGTGTGTGTCAGCAACTGTGGCATGTTTTCATGGCTGGAAATCCAAAACAGAGGATGGGGAAAAATAACAAACCTGTACAACAGAGATAATTGATTAATGACACATTTTGGATCCCAGGGTACAGAAAGCACATTCAGTAATCAATCCTCCACGCCACTAACAAAACGCTCAGAATTTAAAAAAATATATATACAGTATATATTTTTGCTTTTTGCTTTGATGCCATTTTTTATGTTACGAGATTTTCCTTCAGCAAGCGGGAGGCACTGCAACATTACTTATGGAAAAGCCTAAATAAAATCTGCAGTGACCAGGGATGGGCTGGCACATTATGTCAGACATTTGATTTTTGGGTATTTTTGCATCACTAAAATACCCCAACGTGGCTAAGACATCGGACTACTGATCCACATGATATGCGTTTACCTCAAGATAACCAAGCTACCACTTTCTGCCTTTAAGAAAGACCCGAAACCCTTAATTGCTCAGACGAATAATGAGAAAAATAAGTCGCTCTGGATAAAGGCGTCAGTAAAGATTTACGCTTCCTAAGAACACTGTATCTCCAACTCTCACCTGAATACTGTAGAATTGCTGGTGTATTTATAAAGATTGTCCCGTTCTCACCCAAAGACTCCACTCACAATCTACTCAAATTAAAACCCTCCTCATAAATTTACAGTACATGTTGGTGAAAGCTTAATGATTTTATTTTGCACCATCCTGACGTCACCCAAAAGAGGATGGGCTGTCTGACTCCTCTCAAGATTTCTTCATCTCATCAACTCAGAGTCTTTCCTCGTTTCCATGAGCTCTGGCTCTCTCATTAATAAAATAATTCTACATCTGGATTCTTAAAGCTGCTTTGTGACGATGGCGATTATTAAAAGCACTAAGCCGATAAAACTGAGTTAAACTAATACAGACAAACGACTAGGGTTTTGCTGTTGGTTTTTCCTTTTGTAACGGTACGAACTCGAGCTCTGGCTTCGATTCACTCTCTCCAGCCAAGCAATAAATAAACTGAGCGATTGGAAGACCATGATTAATCAGACCTTGATAGACTGCGTGATACGAAAATCTAATCGCTCTATGTGTTTGTGTACCTTCTTAACATATATATGTGCCTTAAACAAGCGTGTAACGTTTTCACACTTCATGAATGAGGCATTAATAGTAAAAAGAAAAAAAAAAAAAAATCATTATGCCTTCACTTGTTTGCAGAAGCCCTTGCGCACATGCTGCTTAGAAAACCGCTCCAACTCTGTACGGTGCAACAATATGAAAGCGTATTTTAAAAAAATTTTTTTTTACACATTATATTTAGCCTCGCATTTGTGAAGCAGGACCCCGAATGATAAATCCCTGCCTTTGTCCTTTCCGTCTTTCTCTCACTCCCACTCCCAGCACTGTTTATCGCCAAGTGAAGAGACTGAGTCATCACCAGCAACCACGTAAACGTTAATACTCTGCCTCTCTGCAGTGTGTGTGTGAGGAATCAGAACGTCGTCGTCATTCGCCACCCTCACCCCCCACCCCCCCCGCCGTGCCTAAGGGAGAAACCCCGGGGAAAGACGGGAGGGGCGAAGCTGATCTGACAGATGGAAGGAGATGGGACACAAAGCAAAAGATGGGTAGAAGAAAGAAGAGGGAGGGAGGGAAAAAGAAAGAGGGTGGAGTGCGAGTGAGTCATCACGACGCACTGCTGTAGCTCGTCAGTGTGAGAGTCGGCATTGACACACTCCGCTTCTCGTTTAAGCTTGAGTGACACCCTCTCTCAATCACACACAGACACAAACTCTCCCTCACTTTTTTTCCCCCCTCCTCCTCTGGCTGGCTTCATTTATTAAACACTTTCTCTTGCTGGCTTATCAGTATACAGACGCGCACATGCAGGGGCATTTGTGTTATCATACCGACGGCAACCGGCTAGGTTTATGAGAAAGGACGTGCAGCATGAACAGGCGAGTGTAACAGCAGGACGTTCACCACCTCACCGCCGGCAACGTGATGAGTTCAGTCACAAACAAACAAAAAAATATGAGTCACTATAGATGGTGTCGCCTCCTTGAAAAAAAAAAAAAAAAAAAGAATCAAAGTTCATATGGGGAACAAACTTGTGCTGCATATGCACTGATCGACTGGCGGCTCCACTTTGTGACTACCAGAAGCACCAATTAAACAGCTCGGAATACGAGTATAAATAAGTTATTTAACTGAATTTAGTCAGGTAGATTGTGTAATCCAGTGAGCTAACGTAACTAATCATCCTTTAAGTAACTGTATACAATAGAAGCACAATCTAATTCCGGATTTTTTTTTTTTTTTTAATTGAAACTTTTAAAAGGAGTCCAGGCACATGATCTGCTTTCCCCTCGCTCTTAAATTGGGAAATGCAACTAGACTAAAGCGCTTCTGTTTGATGAACGAAAAGCCGAACAAACAAACGGGTACATGAAGGATTTTTATTCGGACACGTTCTACATCTGATAAAAACAAAAAGTCAAAGAGCAAAACCCCCGTTCTGCGCTCACCTGTACAGAGAGAGAGAGAGAGAAATAGAGAGAGAGGGGGAGGGGAGGTTGGGGCAGATTTGCGGGGCGGGGTGGGGCGGGGGGTTGTGTGGTGTATGGTCATTGCTGTTTGCAGGTGGAGAATTTGCGAATCTTGCTGGCTGTGGACATGCCCTTGCGGGAGGGGTTGGACGAGGAGCTGGAGCGCCGCTCCGATTTGGGCTTCAGTGCTGCCGGTTCTGTCCCGTTCACGCAAACCGGTTTGACTGGGGCGCGGCTTCGCTTTGCGCCACACTCTTCCTCCTGCTCTTCTTCCTCCTCCTCCTCCAACTCCTCTTCTACTTGACCTGTAGACCAGACGAAGGAAATTAGTCAGTTACTAATAATAAACAATTTTTATTTTTTTTTAGATCTTGTGTGGGGTTTTTTTTAACCTGGCACTGTGAAATCCTGAGTATAAATTATGTCGTCCTCGCCGTCAAACATCTCGTCGTCCTCCTCCTCTTCACCGTAACCATGGAGATCCTCCAGGTAGGGCACCACAGTCATGCTCCTCCAAATGTCACGGGTCTCAGCGCTGGGTGGGATAGGCACGGGGTCCTCCGAAGGTGGGTGTTTCTTCCTCACCCAGCTAGACGCAAATGATGATAATAATAATTAAAAAAAAAACAGGTTAACACAAGGACCTGATGTGCTCTGTGGGTTGAAACAACATTTTGGATGGTAAGATTTAAATCCCCCCCCCCCCCACATTTTATTCATTCATCTTAGTCAAAGAATTGCCCACATGCAAGCTAATCAATCGCTGTGAACCTTTAACGAGACCGGTCCTCAGCATTCCTAGGCCAAAGGTGCATCATTAGAGGTTCTCAACTCAAACCACAAATTGCTCATACTCAACGACCAAGATGAGGGTCTAACATTTGTCAAAGACATGCTGGAACAAACATTTGTAAATGTAGAATTTCGTTTTGAATGAATGCAAAGCTATTTCTAGAGCAGCTTAAATGTTTAACTAAAACAATCTAATGATTTTTGAAGCGTCATTTCAGAACATTCAACACTGCCGATGATTTAATTCAGGGCTCCTGAATTAAAATTTAATAAGGTGCGATTAATAAAACCTTCCTCGAGCTGTGGTTTTAATTTCACGTTTGTTTTAGGATCCAGATGTTTATAAAAACTGGTATTGTCGTCTATAAAAGATTTCAACGGCATTCCAATAACGTTTGTCAATTGCCAGTAACTACGTAAAAACATGTGGACAATTTGAACTCTGCTGGCTTTGTAAATTTTCTTTACAAATGATCTTTAATGAATCTTTAGTGAATCTTCATTTGCACGCTGCTGGGCTGAATGTGAACGGATTGCTCTGTCATACTGGGCTCTCAGTTTGGGTATTGTACACGCCCTCACCTCCGACTGCTGCTGATATTTATTTGGATATACAACCCTGTGCTTCATTTTCGTAGTGGTGCTTCACATTACTGCTTTTTGTTATTACCACGGTTTCAGAAACACATGAGACAAACTGGGTTTAAACCTCTGCAGGAAGTTTAAAACTGCAGAATGAATAAACACGTAGATATGTTTTCATACTCTACTGTTTTTTTTTCTTCTTGGAGGAAGCCATGCGCTGGAATCGTTTGTTTCCTCCCCACACTTTGTCCATATCCAGTTAACTATTGCGTTGAGTGACACATGCAGCCACGCCCACACCGAGGGTAAAAAGCGTTAGAGATTAGAGAGGCGATTAGAGAAAGCATCAGGCTCTAGATAGACCCATCACTCTGTGCGGATCCGCCATTCGGTAATGCCTAGTTTAGTTGCTACTGACTCACCATCGTTCATCTACTGGTAAAAAAAAACTATTGTAACTGCTTAGGAGTGAAAACAGAAAATAAGGAGAACTTAATTATCTTTGGTAAAATTAACAGCACAAATAAATTAATGGACCCTTTTTTTTCCCCCCAGCCAAACCATCCGCTGCTGTTTAATCCGACAAGACATCTTCAGCGGACAGATTTTTCTAATGTGAAAAACATCTTCCCCCTAATTGTTATGCTAAAATATTCAGTAGCAATTTGCAATTTTGACGTGTTCTAGATTTGACCTGGTTTGGACGAACATTTCAGTCAGCAGTTTTTAGTCCTGAAACTTGGTTTTAACATGTTAATACTCCCCTACACTATTTTTCACTCCTTTTGTTCCCCCTTTCTTTATTTACTCTCTACCCCTTTCTTTTCGCTCTCTATTCCTCAACTCCTTCTCTTCCCCAACTTATTTTCACACTTCTGTAAAAAGATGTCTGAAGGTCAATCAGCACTGCAGAACGTGAAGGCCGTTATTAACAATCGTGGGAATCGGAGCTCATGACCTCATTCGGAGCGCCGAGCTGTATCTCTCTTCCCTTTCTCGCTTATCGAGATGCTTATTTTCCACTTTCTCTGACCGCCGCCCCCCCTCACCACCACTTACCTTTTACTCCTTTGCTCCATCTCAAGCCTACATTTTCGACACCTACGCCTCTCTTCATTTAATCTTGACCCATTTTCTCCTTCTCTATTTTCTTTATTCTGACGACATCTCTCCCACTCTTCTCGTCTACTCTGACTACAACATTACGTAACTCGCTCTCCTCCCCGGTTGCATCTCCTGCTCTCATTCCTGCATGAAAACGAATGGCGTCACAGTGTGTCTGCTCTGCTCACACGTAATCTAATCAGAAACTGTATTTTCCAGTCCATCTCGAGACTACCAGAACGTGCTACTACACGCCTCTACGCGCTATTCACTTCAAGCAGATCTTCAGAAGTGTTTAAGTGCTCGTATAGAATTGAATCATACGCAGCTCTCTGAATGCTAAGGAATGGGGAGGGGGATTAATTCTTGGAAACACTCGGGTTTTCTTTTGAGTGGCTCTGGGTCTGTTTATGCTTAATTGCCAGTGCCATATAAACACGCCTATTTTAACAGTACCATGCAGTTAAGCAGTTTTTTTTTTAAATTTTTTTTAATTAAGATTCAATTATTTGTACCTTACAGCACAGTGAATTTTTTTTCTCCACATATCCCAGTTAATAAGCTGGGGTCAGAGCGCAGGGTCAGCCAGGATACAGCGCCCCGGGATCAGAGAGAGTCAAAGGTCTTGTTCAAGGGCTCAAGAGTTGCAGCTTGGCGGTGCTCGGGCTTGAACCTCCGACCTTCCGGTCAGTAACCCAGAGCCTTAACCAACTGAGCCGCCACTGTCCGATTATGATTTATGATTCAATCTTAATGCATGTGTTTCTAATTGGTCTGACGGTGTTGATTACTTCTGCATCATTATTTCTGTTATAACAGACGAATTCACGTCTTCTAATCCTAACCACAACCAGATTTAAAATGCACATGCAAATGAACGTAAAGAAAAGCGTAGTATCATTACAAGCTTTCTGTTAGGAAAATAGTTAAATAAGATGTAAAGTCTCCAATATCGGATTTCAAATTGCATCCAAAGTGAAGGGCATTTTATAGTTCATGCAAATGTTTATTCATTCATTGTTGCATTTCCTATACCGCTTGTTTACACCGTACAGAGACGGAGGAAGCTTGGAGCCGATCTCAGTGGACTTTTGGCACAAGGCGTGGTACACCCTGGACAGGATGTTGATTCATTGCACGACACTGTGGGGAAATTTGGGAACGCCAATCAGCCTAATCTACACATCTTCGGACTGCGAGTGCTGATCACTACGCTACCACGCCACCTTGTACCTGTTTATAGCTGTTGTAAGTGATAACAAAAACCTGTTAGGCAGGTGTTGCATAAATGGTACATGTAACCATAAGCAGAAAAATAACGACATGCACTTAGGAGGGAAAAGGCTTAAACTGAAGCAGAATTAAGACTTAATAATAAAATATAAATAAAGTATAAAATATTTCCAACTGCTTTAATAATAATAAAATGTAGCCGCTGTAGACATAGAACATCTACTTACATGGTCTGATATCCTTAATAGCCTTTTGTAGTTTATTATTATTATTTGTAAACTATTTATTCTTAGATGGCCTAAGAGAGGACAAACCACATCTAGTTAGAATTCGAAACACCAGAAACACTAAGCGATTCACATTTAAAGGGTTATTGTGATTACTACTGCTGGATGGTCAACAAATAAAACATCTTTCATCAACACCAAAAATAAAAAACTAATCTCATAGGATAAGATGCAACACATCAGATTTGCTTTACTATACCATGACATAAAAAGGTTATATAAATAAACAACATAACTAGCTTTACGTGCGAGTTAGAACAAATATGCGAAAAAATTATAAAAATATTACCTGGTTGTCAATTTTCTGCTTTTAGTGCCCCCTAGTGGACCATGTTTACCAGATTCGGGGCATGTCCTTACAATCACAATCAATGAAGCACATCAAGTTTGGTGGAAATTTTTTCTGACATTGTGTCCACAAGATAAAGCTCTTCGGGTCTCTGTCTGCCAAGAGGTTCGGCACATCAAGGCTCTTTTGATAATGTTTGACGAGAATATTTGACCGGTTTCACAGTCTAGAAAGAGTTAGATTTTTTTTTTGTCCCAAAAGTCCATTTGATAGTCAAATATTTAAAAGTAATGATTTCACCAGAAACGTAATCTCTTAACAAATCAATGCAATGATACATTTTTAATTCTAGCTCATTTAGTTAATGTGCTTGATGAATAGTTATGGTAATTATAAGCTGTGAAATTTTGAGTCGGCTGTTGGCAGCCATGACTGTTGATTGGTCAAACCGATATTTTAGCCAGTGGTGTGACATTCTGCTACACAGAATCTTCAGCTCATTATAAGAATAAAAATTAAAAAAATATTTAAATGGTGGGAAATTTAACTCAATGGGCAAGTGCAGCTGCTTTGAGTCATAGAGTATTTAGATAAAAATTATAAAACCTAAAAAAAAAAAAACCTAAACCATAAAATCGCGCCACCATCAGGAAATCAGGGTCATTTTACTTGTGTGAGCAGTCGGGGGTATAAAGCATCTGTGTGACAAATTTGTGTTTCACTGCAATAACACGCAAAATAATAATATTTATGATAATAATAATAACAACAACAACAACAACAACAACAACGTCCACATTAGTCCAACCTCTTCCTCAGGTTGAATGGAGCAACGCAAGCATAAACTAGTTATGAAAACCGTCAACACACATCCCTTTGTGATCGGTCAATCGGTCTCAGATATAAACGATTGTGTACTGAGCAGAGAATTTTCCGAGTGGCGCAACAGGAACACATTTTTATGGCGTTACATTATCAAACATTGCACGCGTTCAAAGCCTCTGATCTGCCTTTTTCGTCAAACTCTGTGAGCGCATTTGTCTCAGACACACTCATTACACACAGGTCTCGAAAAAAACAATGATCACAAGTACTCGAAAACGTTGCGTACATTAGAAGCCCCGAGTCCGTGCCCTCAATCAAGTTGAGTTTTGAGACTACGGAGGCATACGAGGAGAAAAAAAATGTTGTTCCTTCAAAATCATACAGGTGGTGCACTCTGAATTATTTACACATTTTCATTCCATGTGGTAGGAGTGAATTATTTGCTAAGTTTGTTTAGAAATAATAATTATGGCAGATGACAGCGATACATGCTGTACAGTTAAAAAGTTAAACCTTTTTGATTTCTATTTGAAGTTAGTTTGCATTGTTTAAATGCTGCGCTTGGTTATTGTGTGAGAAAACTACCGATCTGTACTTACTACTACAGATCGGCACCTAGATATCGTGATAATACAGTATGGAGAGGTGACTGATGATTCTCATCCCTAGATATGTGAAAGATATGTGAAAGCTTTGTTAAATCCAACATCATCAGTCACAACAGATATCTAGTGTTTTTTTTAAAGCATCATCAAGACCTAACTTGACCGCAAATAACTTTGCTCTCAGTCTGATCGAGAAAGAGATGGAAAAAAGACGCTATCCATCAAATAAATCCATCACACACTCATAGTTAATGAGTTTCAAGAAATGGTTTTGGCTCCAGAAGTGAACAGAGCAGGATGTTAAAGAAAACTGTATAATAATAATAATAAAAGAAGGTTTGTGCAGCTATGCTCTTAAGACCCCTAATAATACGCCTAGAGTTTTTATAATGAATATAATTATATGTTTGAAAAGCGGGAGGTAATTATACTGAATGTTGGATGTAAACATCAAAACACAAAGTTGAATAAAAACACATTAAAAGGATGCAGGAATAAAATCAACGCAAATTATTCAGCAAGTTTTCATCAGTTTACTAAGCCTGCTCACTTACTTGTGTTGCCTAATTTGCTGTATTGAGAACCTCTTTACTGGATCGTATTCAAGCATTCCTGCAAAAAAAACAAAACAAAAACAAGCAAATAAAGTGAGAGCATTTTCTACACCAACTCCACAGGAAAGAGGAATTTAATCAGAGACACAGCTGTAGACACTCTGACTCATTATTAGCCATATGACCAGGTGACGGTTATGTAGCCTCTACGGGTACCGATCAGACTCAAGGGCAGGCAGAGTCAGAGCTACCCGGAAAAACAACAACAAAACCGCAGTGTAGGTGGGAACGTGAAAGTCAAACACAGTAACAAGGGATGACACATTGAATAGAGAATAAAAAGACCAGTGGACAGAGCTTATGTAAAGTATTAAAAGGTCAGAATGTGTAATAGTAGGTATTATATGCTACGAAAATGTAACTACTCGTGTGAAGGGGAGAGACAGAAAAAGACAGAAAGTGACAGAAACAATTGGAGACAGAGAGAGAGAGAGGAAGAGAGAGAGAGTGAGAGAAATGGGGAGATCCAGGCAGACTGACAGATAGAGAAGGAGAGGCAGAAAGTAAAAAAGTGAGAGAGAAGGGTGTGTGTGTGTGTGTGTTGGGGGGTGGTGAAGGACACCTTCAGGCCTCCATTCTTAATATAGAGCTGCCAAGGACATGTGTTAACTCTAACACAGAACAGAAGATAAGGGGGAGAAAAAAAAAGAAAAAGAAACTGACGACTCTGAGCAAGGGATGTCGTTTTTATTTATTTTTATTCACTCCTTTAAACTGACTTCTGAAGATGTCCGTTTCAGATTTTAATATACATATACAGTACACGCTGACTTGATTTCAGATTTCAGTGTTAAAAAGTTCCCTCTCCTCCTCAGAGCCAGGCATCAACCAGCACTGAGAACATCGTCCACAGGGAACACACTCGGGCTCAGTTATGACTCATTGAGGAGGAAAAAATAAATAAATAAATAAAAAATAAAAACTCATATTGAGTCGTGATGGCAGAGCACCATCTACTGTTCAAATCAATGAAGTGCAGCTATGACACAGTCATGCAGTCCTTCAAATTTACAAAACGATTTCCAGCTGAGGTAAACCATGACAAGTGAACCTACTGTACTCTACACCCGTGATCACAATGAGAGCTGAAGAAGGTGACAGGAACTAGCCGTGTACCTTGCAACAGGTCAGTCAGCAGCGGCCCACACTCCTCTGGAATCGTGTAATCCCCCTTCCCAATGTTCTCAAAGAGCTTATAGATGTTATCCCCCTCGAACGGATACAGGCTCGTCGTTATGTTGTATCTGTGAAGAAGAAGATGGATTACTGCTATAGAATCAAAGAGCAACGGTCACAGAGTAAATCCTTTCTTTTAATATTATTTTTGATATAAACAACATTAAATGCAACCATAAATCTGGGCTGCACGATTAATTAAAAATAAATAAACTACGATCGCTATTCATACATACGCGTGATCTTGTTTCTATATTTCCCCGCGTGCAGATCACTCACGCTGCATTCACACGTTCGCTTATTTTACTTGACAACAATCCCAGATTGCTATATCAGTTACACTCATTGGTCTGACTCACTCAGTGTAAAAACGAAAACACTGTTAATTCATCAATCAGAGATGAGAGAATCATTTAGTCGTACCTCAATCACTTCTCTCATCTCGCTTCATTAACTACGGCCTGCCAATTAGCACGTCCTCGATTTCACAATGCTTGCTTAATTCCAGCCAATCAGAGGCTGGAGGAATGACAGTACCAGTCAGAATCTGGACGGTGGTACATTCTGACTGCTTGTTTCTGATCGGCTCCTTTTCATGCTGTCTGTGTCGCTCAATGCACATGCGTCAAACATTATCAGAATAAAGTAAATGTCTCACACACACACACACTAAACAACAACAAAAACTAAAATTGAACTAGAACTGTCTGAACAGAGACAGTTCTAACTGGGATATAATTTACTGTATTAGTTAATTAAACCTGTTAATTAAAGATAATTATACTAGAAGTGTGTTAAGATTGAGCAATAAAACCGATGACAAACTCGTCAACTATACAGTTAATTACAAACTACCTAACGAACTTGACATTTACCTTATGCTGATAATAATATAATAATATAATAATAATATAAACTAACGCATGTGATGAAGTGCTGTAGTTGGACAAGTGTCCAAAACTCACAAGCATTATTCATTTATTTTATTTATTATTGTTAGTTATTATTATAACATTCTACTTATGGTCAACAGCTTCTAAGTTGTTCACTTTAAGGGCTCTAAAAATTGAGGAAATTATGCAATGAATGCTTTGGTGGAAAAAATGAGAATCATGATCTCATTTCTTATGGAGGAAAAATCAAGATTCACCCTACTGTAAATTTTAAGCATTGTCTAGTGTTATATTTGCTCTTAAGATGTCAGTAGTCGCACCATTATTGATGCTAATACAACACCATCAGAAGACGGGCATATATAGTTTTCTCTCTCTGAATATGTAAATCGTTAACAAAATCCGTAAAATTAATCAACAGTAACGACACTTAATCAATACTACTCGTCATTAATTAATGTTCAATAAAGTGTTTTATGTATCATGGGATGCTTTTTTTTTAATTTTTATTTTTTTTATCAGTATACTGTCTGTCTTAATTTTCACAAAGAGTGTATATCATTTATTCTAATCATCAATTCAAGTCGACCCCCGAAATTTGCAGGGGTTATATCATCCCTAGAGCACCAGTGAATTGTGAAAAACCACAAATTTTGGATGTAGTCAAAAAAATGCCTATAAATGCCTGTTTTTATAGATATTTATAAATATTCTCTCAAAACACTTTAATTTCATTTCCAAGTCAGCTTAATACATTACCCTTAAAAAAATAAAAAATAAAACACGCAGAATGTAAAGGTATACAGCACTGTACTGCTGTGTCTCCCGTAGTGCTAGAATGTAAAATACAAATCCTATATGTACTGTAATTCATGAAAACGCGTTTCTTTGGTATGTGCTGCTGTTTACCATCTACAGTTCCTCTACGGTTGCTTTGTGTTCTCTGAAAAATGTATCCAGTATTGTTTTAAATGGTATTTTAGCTGAATTTACATTAACATTTATGTTACAAAATTAGTAAATTATATTGTTCTTAATAGTTTAGCGTTCTATATTCTCAATAATACAGACTCGTCGTTATGAACTAATAATTTAGTTCTATATTACCACGAAAAAAGCCATTAGTAGATTTATGTGCCATGTCTAAAATTGGAGTACAGGATAATATTGACATAGGCTTAATTTTAACATCAGACAGTCAACACCAGCTGCCCGTGTGTTTGTACGTCACTTACAGTGTGACCCCGGCTGACCATATGTCCACTTTAAACCCTGAAAAGGTGTCCAAGCCGTTGGCGATCTCAGGTGGCTGGAAAGCCGGCGAGCCCTGACTCGTTCGACACGTGTCATCCTCCGCGAATGGGTGGAGAGCCTAAAGCAGGAATTTACAAAAAGGAGTTAACACAAACACACACACAGCTCAGATCCAACAACGCAACGGCAATGACGTAGCAGCCAAACCTCAGACGGAAATGACTCATACTAGCGTTAAGGATTTTTGGAGGGCTGTTAGAAGTGCAGCCTGCAATTAACAGTAAATGAACATTCCGCTGGTCACAATGTCAGCTCTTAAGCTCCTGTGGCTTTAACAATCATCATTTCGCTCTGCGACTCAAAGGTCACACTGTTACAGATGCCAGTGTACGACACGGCTCTCGGCCAGAATCAGTATCGTCCTTAAAACAAAAACATCTTCTAAAATCACTACCACAAGCTTCATCTTTAATTTAACATTTCAGGATCACAGAGATTCTTGAGTAGTGTAGTGCGCCAGTGCATGTTGTGTGGTTAATCTGCTTTTAATTAGCACTGACATTTTTTGGTCACAGCAACGCATGAGTGATGGTATTTGAAGAGCTTTTTTCTTTCTTTTTTTTTCCTGACCAATGAGGTTGCAAGTTGGAAAGGGGCAAAAAAAACAAAAACAAAGATGGAGATCAAAGCGGAGGGTTCATTGGAGGCTTTAATGAGTAATGTTTTTATTTTAGGGAGATTTACATCTAAGCAAAGTAGCATCTCATTTATCTGTAACTGCACACAAACAGCTGCTTCTTAATCTTAAATAAATCTTTAATTCACCTTCATTATTAACTAGTGATACTCAGTTTATACACTGCATGAGCCACTCATAATTTTTCCCCCCTTTATCTTTCAATGATCACAAAATCTCTTTTCTCTAAAGATTAAAACAAATGAAACCAAAACGAGCAAACACAAAGCACTTTTTAACGAATAAATTTAACACATTTATGCATATTAAATATCTTTCAAACCTTTTTAAGCACTACTCAATAAAATGGACCCATTTATGTTTTTCTACCATTTAACCCACTTGAGTTAGTTTTTTCCCCCCTATCTTTCTCTTTAGCCCTGCAATAAGGCGAATAATAAAGCAACAGAGTTCCTCTCACCTCTGCTACGCCCAAGTCGGAGATCTTTAAAGCCCCATCCGTAGTCAGCAGCAAATTCCCTGGTTTAATGTCTTTGTGAACGATTCCCTGGCTGTGCAAATATTCAAGGCCATCCAAAAGTTGGCAAAAGTACCTAAGATGAGAAGAACAAAAAGAAAAAAAAAAAAGAAAGAAAAAAGGTCTAACACATGGTGTCTTCATAATTCAAGCTTATGTTAAGACAAGTGTACATACTCTTGTACACACAAGAGGCGTTCAAGTCAACCCGGGACTTTTGATCGTACAGTAATGAGCGTATTTATTTATTTATTCTATTTATTTCTCCATATAATCTCCTGCTACACTTATGCACTTATCCCAGCATGCTTGGATACGAGCAAGGTAGAAAGTTCTCTCAGTACACCGGAGCTGTGATCGGACTACCTGCTAAATGTCTGAAACGCTGGCCTCCCAGGAACTCCTGTAACAGCTCAAACATGTTAAAATATCGTGGATCGACGCCATTACTGTACGAGGGATGTGGCAACAACTCCCAGACAAGTTCCTGTAATGTGCAAGTGGTGTTTTGAATTACTGTGTGTACAGTTCTCACATACAGATGCGTCTCTTTCGCAAGTTTTAGGCAGTTTAAGAATTAGGCATTAAGTGGGCCCTGAGCCAACTTGGCTGGGATCGTCATTCTCAGACAAACAGCCTTCTTTAAAACGTTTGCACCATTCAAATGTTTTTTTTTACTGCAGCTAAGAGACTCATCACTGTACTGTGCTTGACGTCTTTTGCAAATCAGTTTTACACCTCCATTCAGGAAAAATTTCCCATCACAAGTCCCGGTTTGATCTGAACACCCCTCATGAAATGTAAACAGAAATCTCACCCGTGAGCTTGAAATACTGGAAACCTTTTCTCAGGAACACTATCCAACATCTCCTGCATGCCACAAACGCAGTACTCCATTACCATATACGTATCAGGACCGTCAAGGAAGACAAAATTACATTACAGTTAAAAAATAAAAAAAAGTTAACATGCTTTACACTTCACTATACTCAAAATATTTTAAGCCTACACCAAAATGTCAGGACATGAAAGAGTTTTGCGGTAAGAAGTGTGGACAAAACAGTCATGTTAAAAATAAATAAATAAAGATCTGAGTCTCTGCAAAAAGATTACCTTCTCCAAGCTGTAGCCTGGATGAAAATAACCTACTGCAGATCATTTTATAAGGGTAATAAAGTACAGGCTAGAGCATTTACTCAAATCAACTAATTAGATTTGCGTAAAGGTACATTTCAGTGCTTTAGTCAGCAGTGAAAGGCTATTAAATGCCAGAAACCTCAACGCCTACTGTTTCACTTTTGAAAGTACATCACTTAAAGAAACTGACTGCGAAAAGGTGCTGTCGAAAGGTTAGAGTAATTTATTCATTCTACAGCGTGTAACTATCAAAGAACATGACATCTAATCTACCTGCAGCATAGATATTTAATTCACCGCATGGGCGCTCCCCTTAATTGCTTTTTATGCAGTACACTATTAAAGAACAACGACGGACGTCAGCGAAACTGTAAAGCAAATATGATGTTTAACTAAAGTCACTTTAGATGTTTTTCTTTCTTTTTTTTTTTTGCATTTAGGATACACATGGGAAATGACAAAAGATTGATTTATGCTTCTGTGTCAAGTCTATGCAGAAATTGTGTGTGTACTTGTGCCTTCGTGGGTCTGTTTCACTCTGCCATTAAACCGCTAGTTGGTGGTGGAGGTTTAATGCCGCTCTGCCTCGTCTTTAACACATTCTGGTCAGTTTTTGAGACGAGATTGCCACGAATATATTTTGTTAATAATTTGTTAGCGTTACTGAATACATACTGAATGTTTTTTCTTTATTTTTGTTTTTTTTAACATTGTATATTAATACTGAAGGCACTGAAATTATGACAGAACTAATAAGGAATTATATAAACAAAAACATGATAAATAACCCAGAATATGTTTTATATTTCTAATTCTTCAAAATAGAAGACTTGGGCATGCATTCAAAGTTCCTTAAAGTAATCGTGAACAGTCTTTTCTCTTTGACTATCCTAGTGTTTCTTGCCATAACGTAGAATTGTACAAGACAACTGATGGTCTAAAGCAGATTAAAGCATGAAATGTCACAGATTAATTCTTGACGAGGCACAACTGTGAACTGAACACAATTCCAGATGACTACCTTGTGAATCTAATAGGAGAATTAGTAGGAGTATAACGAGCTGTCGTCAAAGCTAAATGTAGCTGCTTTAAATCATCCAAAAAAAAATTTATGAATAAAAACATATTCTGGGTTGTTAGTTTTTGTTTGCTACATAAATTCATACATGTTCTTTCAAAGTTTGAATAGTCTTCAGTACCAAATAATGTTGAAAAATAATAAAAATAAAATAAAAAACCCAGAAGGAGAAGGCGTGTCCAAACTTTTGACTGATGAACTTTAGTCTCTGCTAGCGTTTGACATTCCTGGTAAAAATGCACGTCATTCTACGACAAAGGGTACGCCGTAGGTACGCAGCTATGCAATAACTACAGCACGGAAGCATAAATCAAGCCGGAGGTGGAAATTTAATCCACAAACTCGGTGTAAACCAGTGGTTCTCAAACATTTTCTGTCATTCCCCACTTAAGGGGGTGGGCGAATTTTCAAGCCCCACTTGTCAACAAA
>JAQMYG010000018.1:18073410-18085063 GCA_030014215.1 Clariallabes teugelsi
TATATCGACCTCTTTTCTGACTTCCTTCTCGTGAAAGTGAGCTGGCTTATATTAATAAACATAACTGAGTAATTGCAAGAAAGTAGACACATCTCGTTATGCACCACATTATTAAGTAAACCTCATATAATTAATTGGCTGTCTCAAATTAAGCCCAAAGTTATCACTTCTGTGGGATGTTTCCTATCCTGATTGCATATTCCAGGACCCAGTTTGTGAAAGACTGATTCTGGGAGTATGGATTGGGGATCATTTTCACCCATGAACTGGACATCATATTGTGTGTTGTAATCAAAATCAAAGGTGATTAAAAGGTGCGATGTTTTTTTGGCCAAGAAGTGAATTTTTAAGCTTTAATTTGCTTCTTCTGTTTGCAGATTTGTCTTAGCCTACTGTTACACTTGGTGAGGAACACCAGTGACATACTCACAGGATGTCATGGGAGTTGATGAGGATGCTGCCTACTTCTACATTCAGTGAGGAACACCTATGACACGCCTGTAAAAAAAAAAAAAAAAAACTACCCTGATGTCTCTGTTTACAGTTGCTTCTCTGGCACTCGCAGCAATCTGCAATGTCTCTGCAGATGAAGTGTCTAGTCCAAGGATTGGCCGACATCTCTCTGCTGATGAACCGGCCAGTCGGTACACTGCCCGGCATCTCTCTGCAAATGAAGTGGCCAGTCCAAGGACTGACTGGCATCTCCCTGCAGATGAAATGGCCATTCGGAGGAATGGCTGCCATCAATCTACAGATGAAGTGGCCGGTTGGAAGACTGGCCAGCATCTCTCTTCTAATGAAGTGGCCGGTTGGACGACTGGCCAGCATCTCTCTGCAGATGAATTGGCCTGTCCGAGGACCGGTCGAGATCTCTCTGCAGGTGAAATTGCCGGTCCGAGGACTGGCCGGCATCTCTCTGCTGATGAAGTAGACAGTCAGAGGACTGGCCGGCATCTCTCTGCTGATGAAGTAGACAGTCAGAGGACTGGCCGGCATCTCTCTGCTGATGAAGAGGCTGTTCCGAGGACTGGTCGGAGAATTATTTTTTAGACAGCATTTACAGAAGTTGATGATGATGGTGCCTACTGCTGCATTCAGTGAAAAACAACTGTGACATTCCTGTGACAAAACTATCTTGCCCACCATTCCCAACGCTCACAGCCATCAGCATCTCTCTCCAGATGAAGTGGCCGGCAATTCTCTGCAGATGAAGTGGGTGCTCTGAGAACTGGCTGTTTTTCAGGCAGCATTTACAGAAGTTGTTGATGATGCAAACACACAAAGCCACAAACATGTTTTTGGTTCATATATATATTGTACAGATGTTCAAATGTGTTTGGTTGTTGGTTGGTAGGTTGTATGTTTATTCTATACACATAAAATTGTGTATTTAAAATTGGGTTTTGTGGTTCTCCAGAGAGGGCGGTTATATAAATAATGAGCTGCTTGGCTAATCACAGAGCAACTGATGCGAAGACAGAGAGACAGAGGGAGAGAGAGAGAGAGAGAGGGGGGGGGGGGGAGCTGCCTCCTCTCCTCAGATTGTTTTCTTTTTCTTTCCCCCATTTTTTTTTTTTTTTTTTTTTTACCTCAGACTGTGTGGGTCTCGAGGCACGCGCGAGCCGTAGTTATGAAGTAACGCGCGCGAGGAGGTGACGCGCGAGCGGACGCTCTATGATTTATTCTGCGCATCCCTAGCGATACCACAACCTGAAAAGGTAAAATCCTCAAACACACACACACACACACACTCGTACAATTTGTTTCTATGAAGAAGTTTATTAAAACTAAGTCTGAACAGAAATATACATTTTATAGGCATATCTTTTATTAATAGTATGTATTACTTTTATTTTTATTATGGTCTGGATGAATATTTAGAGACAATTTGCTTGCTTGATTTTCATAGATACAGATAATAAAGAAAATGTGTGTGCCAAAGAAGCTACTTCTAAATTTATGCAACATGGAAGTGACCAATCTTGCTTCCCTAAATATTTCTGAGCTTCTGACCTGTAAGCATATGACCTGTAAAAATTGTTGCTTAAATTGGTTTTTGGTAAAAGCTTAAAAATAAATAATAAAAAAAATCTGTAGTGTCCCTAATCATGTCAAATTCTGTTGTTTTATGGTATATAACAAAATATGTTGCAATAACTTAGCAATTTTGCGTTTTAGAATAATACACTTTTTTCAGGTACGTCATTTCATATGGAATCTAAATTGGCCAAGTTTCATCTAAATGACTGTTAAGATCATTGAAAGATTTGAATATAAAAAAAATTACTAACACTAAATGAAAGGGCATGAAATTGTATTTAGCAAATGTGTTTTTTTATCTGATAAAAATATAAATGTGTATGCATATTTGAAAAAAACGAAGCACGGATCAGGAGATAAGTAGCATTAAGTATTATGAAAATGGTGTTATATGATCCTATTTGAAAATTCACCTTTTCACCTAGGTGAGACACTTTTTAGCACCAATACCATGTTTTGGCTGTATACACGTGTATGTGTCAGGGTCATGGTGGATCCACGGCCTAATATTATCTCCAGAATTTACTCTGGATTGCATGCCAAGGGCAAACACCTGTTTTTTTTTTTTTTTTTTCAAATTTATTCACACTTAGTGCACTTTAGAGTCATTAGTCAACTAAGTGAAATGATTTTGGTAGATGGGAGGAAATTTGAGAACCCAAAGGAAACCTGCATAACCACAGGGAGAACAGAGAGTAAGCTGAGCTCTGGACTGAACCAGGGGCTCTTGAGCTGTGTATACGGGTACTTCCTGGTTTGACAGGAAAGTGATTAAAAACTATCCATGGTAATATTGTGTTCGAATCTTAGATTAAATAAGAACTCCAGAACACTGTTTCAGTCTGCATGCATTTAGTTTGGATGCAGTGTATGACTGAGTGTGTTTAAGCCCATGGGTTGACAGAGATTCAGGTGCTGAGTAATGTTACCTAGTCTTTTTTTTTCTATTTATAACCCTAACCTTAGAAATGGGTGGCATGGTGGCGTAGCACTGTCAAGTGGAGCACCTCCAGGGTCCGGGTTAGATTCCCGCCTCGGGGTTTGTATGCATGGAGCTTGCATGTTTTCTCTGTGTTTGGTGGGGTAAGTACTCCGGTTTCCCCCGACAGTCCAAAGGCACGCAGATTAAGCTAATTGGTGTTGCCAAATTGTCCGCTGTGTGAATGACAATTGTACGTCGAGTTGGCAACCCGACTGACCCCCTAAATGACTGCCACAGAAATTATGGATATACTGTATCTCCAGGTTGGGGAGTATCAGTCGCCTGGTGTGCCGGATGGCACGTGGATAGCCCATGACCTACAGATATCATATCCGCTGAAGGTAATTGCTGTAGGTGATATCACATTAGAAAGAAAGACAACATCAATTGGGAAACACCAATCAACACATGTCTTTGGGGAAAATCGAAGAACCAAGATACCATGCAACACAGAATGAATGTGAGATACAACTAATAGTCAGTAAAAATAGTGCCAAGCACTAAGCCCCCATGCCACTGCCGGGGTGGCCAATGATATTTTAAGGTGGCCACTGCTACTCCAGGCCACCACTAACCTATACCCCAATGGTGGTGGTGTGTGTGCCATGCTGATGGAAGTGTATTGGGCACAGCACTCTCTTTAGGTATTTTAAACGCTGTATACAATAACCTGCCTCATCCATCATGTCGGTCAACTTAAAATAATATTTTAACCTGGCCATATTGAAGTTCAATTATTTGGCATGTGTTCCTGTATCATGGTTAGGAAGCTGAGGAAACAGCCCCTTTGGAGCAGATAAGGTTAAGGGCCTTGCTCAATGGCTCAACAGTGGCAACTTGGCAATGTTGGTGCTTGAACCCTCAACCGTCCAGTCAGTAACCCAGAGCCGTAATCATTTGAGACAATATTACCCTGCTGTGGATTTTTATTTACTCACTTTTATTTTTATTTAAGTTCTACAATATCTGCTAAGTAAAGTAAAGGTAACTAAAGATTTCACCGTAACCAAATTATAAATCAAATTATAGGAAATTATTGTTCAAAATAAATTTCAAAGGTCGGCATAAGAAATGAAATAATTAATTGAGTATAATGTCAGAAATGGCTGGGCCCAGGTGAAGGCTGTTTAAAAAAAAAAAAAGCTGTTCTTTGTAGGAGGCTATAGAAGATTTTCTATTGAAACGTGCCAAGAACTGTGTGGGCTCTAGACCTAACTTGGCTAGCAGATAGAGAAGAAAGAGAGAGAGAGATTGGATGGCAGAAAGGGATGCTGAAGACAGGGATCTTTTGAGTTTAGCCCAGGGGAATTATTATCCACTTTGAATTCTAATAAGGACCCTTTAGCTTTTGGTCATGTCTCAACCCTCATCTCTCTCCTTCTGTCTCTTTGTCCCTCCCTGGATCTGCCTGTCTGGGTTTGTTTTCTTCTCTCTCTCTCTCTCTCTCTCTCATACACACAAACACACACACACACACATAGACTACAAAAATGTTTGTTGTTGATCTGTTGTTCCTTTCATCAGTGCATTGAACAATATAATCCATTGTACAGTACCAGAGCAAAAGAGCGAGAAAGTGCTGACCAACAGTGAAAGTACCAGAAAGAAAGAGGCGGCAAGATCTAAAGAGGGCATAAGTTGTGATCCTGTAACTGAAGAAAGTGTAGAGAGATACCTCATTCATTGGAACGTCTGGATTTATGGGAGAAGAGTGGACAGCATTATAACCTCTCAACAATTTATAAACAGGACCATTTTAAAACATGTTGATTGTAAAGAGTGTATCAGTGTAAAGTGCATGAAAAAAAGGAAAGAATATTTTGTTATTGTAGCTGTTGTATTTTATAATTATACACACTGTAATTTGCCAACAGTAGAGACACTGGAGATGGATTCAAATGTGCATTTATGAATTAACAGTCTAGTGGCTATTAATGCATATGTGTTCATCTACAATTTATAATGCGACTGGTGTATAACCAAGCGTTCATTGACTTTTAATAGAACTTGGATTTTTTTTTTTTTACCTTAGAAGCTGGGGTCATATCCAAATAAACTTTTCACTAGTCAGTGTGCATTTTTGGGAGTTTCATAGAACAAAAATCCTGCTTTACATGACAGTTTAATACCCAAAATATTACTTTGTATTGTAACAGGAAGTATATGTACAGTATTAAGGCAGCTGTATAACAACCTAATTGCAATAAGAGACCACAAACACTTTATAAATGGTTTTGAGAGCTTAAATGGATTTAGGAGTGCACCAAAAAGTACCAAAACACACACAGCCACACAATGATAGAACAGAATAAATGGACCACAGAGTATAAGAGAGAGCAACCGAGAGGAAATCGGTGCGTAGAAACAAGCAGCAGAACTACAGATACAAATGAAGATGAAAAGATTGGTGAATAGCCTGGGAACTTGGAGAAAGAAACTTTTCTCAGTCATGTAATGCCTTCCTTTCATGCTTTTTTTCTTTGCAACAAGTAGCCTCTTTGTGCGTTTAAGGCAGCTCTTGTGTGAAGCAATACTCCTTCCGGTTTTAATTCATCAGATAAACATGCTTTGGCAGGTGCTTTTACTTCTTGTGGTCAAACGAGACAATTTGTCACATTGGTAACTTTCATTTTTTTGGGGGGGGGGAAGGACAAATCCAATGACAGTTGAAGATTTGTTCCAGTCTGTTTACACACATACCAGTCTAGTTTCATTCTTCCGTAATATTCCGCATTTTTACTGTACACTTGCCTATATTCATCCATGTACCCTACTGTAGCATACTTGCACACTGGCCTGCTTACATACCAGTCTACTTACAGTAAATACTAATTTACTATATGACCAGGCGGCATGGTGGCTTAGTGGTTAGCACTGTCACTTTGCACCTCCAGGTTCTGTGTTCGATTCCCATCACGGGTTCTATGTGCAAAGACTTTGCCTGTTCTCTGCATACTTTGTGGGTTTCCTCCAGGTACTCTGGTTTCCTCCCACAATCCACAGACTTGCAGGCCAGGCTAATTGGCGTTCCCAATTTGCTCATAGTGTGTGAATTAGCATGTAGCAATTAGCATTAGCATGTGTGTGTGCCCTGCGATGGATTGGCACCTCGTGCCTAAGTCTCCTGTGAAAGGCTCCAGGCCGCCCGGGATCCCGTATACAAGATAAAGTCATAAAGACGATGACATTGGGACTAAATGAGCAACCTTCTCAAAAACAATATTTTAAAACACATTTAAGCGCTTTCAAGAATGCTAATTTTGCTAATGGTGAGTTTTATTTAAAACCAATATTACTTAGCAATGGTACATATGGAGCTTTTTTTTTTTCTCCAGATGACATCAACACTCCAAGAGCAGAATATGTGCCACTCTCAGACACAGACAGATGCCATGAAGCCACTACTTGGAGGGACAGGATGCGGAATCGAATCGATCCGTCTCCGTCGCCGCCTAATGTCCAAAGATGGCCGGAGCAATGTGCGTGTGGAGCACATGAGCGGGCAGCATGCACTGTACCTACGTGATCCGTGGACAACTTGTGTGGACCTGCAATGGAGATACAAGCTGCTCGTGTTCAGTGCCACCTTTGTGGGCACTTGGTTTGCTTTTGGCCTGCTCTGGTACCTGCTGGCTCTTGTCCATGGAGACCTGCTGGGTGAGTAGCAGGTAATGGGTAGAATAAATATGGAAGAGGATATATATCTATTAAGAAATAAAGAGACAAATTAAAGCGAATTTTGTATGTGTTATTTGTGTTTTGTCTCATTATGTTCAGAGTTTGATCCTCCGGCCAACCACACGTTGTGTGTGATGCAGATGCAGACCCTAACAGGAGCTTTCCTGTTCTCTCTGGAGACGCAGACGACCATTGGCTATGGTTTCCGATGTATTACAGAAGAGTGTCCATCTGGCATTGTACTTCTTGTCATTCAGCTTCTCATTACCACCGGCATGGAGATCTTCATCACAGGAACCTTCCTCGCCAAGGTGGGACACAATCATTCCAACTCTCAGATCTACTTCCACTCACTCACTCACTCACTCATCATCATTACAGCTTAATCATGTATTTCAAAATGCATGTCAAAACATACAGTATGGCGGGATTTAAGTACTATCTTAAATGTCGACATGTTTGCTTACTTTATGCAAAACTATCTGATTGAATTCTGTGATGTGCCCCCTACTGGAATCCTCTGGTAAAATGTACAGTATGTGAACAAAGACAGTACAGTATACTGCAAAAGTCTTATGCACATGCAAATAACTGCTGTAGAGTGTCTTCAAAAAGGTTTCTACATTCAAAAATAAAAATAGTAGTAGACAGTCATTAATGAAAGTAAAGTCAATAATTACTGTGGCAACCCTTTTCTCAAGTATAGTCTCAGGTACAATTTGTGCAGTTTTATAAGGAAAATAGTTGCTTTACTTTTTTTTTATGTTTTACTGGACATCCTGCAGAACCAGCCACAGCCCTTCTGAGGATTTTTTTTTTTTTCAAAAACCCAGAAGCTTTCTTTTTCTTCTCCCTTTCCTTTCCTTTTTTTGTTTTGTTTTATTTAGTTTTGTCAGAAAAGTTGTCTTTTACTTAAAATGCTGCTCTCTTTTCTTTTTTTTTATTTACCTACATTATTATTATTATTATTTATTTATTCATTATTTTTTAATTTTTATTTTTTTATTATTTTTTGCTGGAAAACTAATTTTTTAAATCAGATTTGTTTTGTACTGACTCAATAATAAAGTCATCAAATAAACATGTATAGCAAAGTTTGTACTACAAGAGCACATTGTTTAACAGCAAGTATATTTCTAGTTTTCCACCTACTGTAGCATATATTAAAGAGTATCTATTTGATTAAATATACAATAACCCTTTAAAGCTGGAGGCAAAGCCCCTCTCTCTTTCTTACACTTTCACAAACACTTTATGCCAGGTCGCTCGGCCCAAGAAACGTGGGGAGACGGTGCGTTTCAGCCAGCATGCTGTAATAGCCAATCACAACGGGGAGCCATGTCTTATGATCCGTGTGGCCAACATGCGCAAGAGCCTTCTTTTGGGCTGTCAGGTAAACTAACTAGTGGCTGTTACTAGGGATATGGAATGTCTCAATATTCTTTCTTTATTTTAATTAAAAATCTTTCATGCATAGTGTCAATGTTTTCTTTCATTGTATTAAAACATACCAGGTGCTCAAAATGTGAATATAAAGTCTGTTAAACACAAATGTAAACTACAAGCATCTTTTTTTCCCCACGAATCCTCTTTGGCTTAGGTGTACAGTTTGATAAACTCTGGTAGAAATAAAGTATTTGTGTTTCTCAGCAACTATGACGACTGGTACAGTATGATGTGGCAATTCTTTTTTTTCTATGTGTCCGAGTGATACTAAGATGCACTGTACAGGTGACTGGGAAGCTACTCCAGCGTTGTGCACCGAAAGAGGGTGAAACAGTGCGCCTAGACCAGAAGAACATCCCATTTAGTGTGGACACGGCCAGCGAGAGCCCCTTCCTTATCCTCCCACTCACCTTCTACCACACTATCGACAACGACAGCCCCCTCCGAGCATGGGCAGCCAAGGGTACATTTAGCATAAGAATATGACAGCTACAGGAATTTTATATAAGTGTATATAATATTTTGGATATTGATCCAGGCCATGGTCATTTGTGGTGGTGTACTATTTCAGCCTAGCGTATATTGGACTGGTTTGTGTCTTTGATGCAAATGTAATTTCGTCAGGGTCTCTTAGGAATGCATAATATTAAAAATAATATATATTAAAAATGGCCAGTGTATATGATCAACTTTTAAATCTAGTCTGGAGTGATATCTCCATCAGAACCTCCATCTTTCTGTTTCCGCCTGTATGTTAGGTGTGGGCTGGACCGAACCGGAGCTGGCTGATTTTGAGCTCTTGGTGATGATGAGCTCCACGGTGGAGTCGACATCTGCTATGTGCCAGGTGCGCACGTCCTACCTGCCTGAAGAAATCCTCTGGGGCTATGAATTCCCACCCATCGTCTCTCTGTGTCCATTGGGGAAATACGTTGCTGATCTGGCCTACTTCGACAAGGTTATCAAGGCCAAGACCCCACCCATATTCAGACAGTCCTCACCCACCACCCAGCGGAGTTCCCATAGTAGTGAAGAGAGAGGAGACCCAGAGAAGATTCAGCTGGAGCTGAGCTATAGAGAAGCAGGCCAGGAAAGAGGGAGGGGGAAAGCCGGAAGTCCATCAGGAGTTAGAATAAGTAATGTCTAGCACATTTATAGCACATGTGCACACTGACACCCACACGCACAATGGCGTGTGTCATACTTAACAGATGAGGCCCAGCAAAGTGTCCTGATAATCAAAAGTAGCAAATCACCACAACACTAATGTAAAGGAGTAACACTGAAATCTTATGTGTAACTACTCGTGCCATGTGGACATCATCAGCATTAGAATTATTTTATGTCATTTAGATACAGCACAATAAATGACTGTTTATAGGAAATAATCAAATTTACCTTTGTCCTGCCAAGAATGAAATAATGAGACAATATCTCCCTCTAGTGGCTACACTTATTACCCCTAGTAAAGAAGTAATATGACTGGTTTCCCTAAACTTTCATACTTTTTGGACACTGCTGAGCATATAAATAGTAATCATAGTGATGATCAGAAAACCCCCCTCAGGCCGAAAGTGTGAGCAAGATGTTGCTGTGAGCAAGGGGTTTAGGTTTGGACAAGCTGTTCAGTCACGTCATCATGTGCCTTTGTTTTTGAACTGTAATGAATTGTTCTTGAACCAGGTGTCCCCATGATGCTGAATATTAAGGATGTCTGTATGATGCATTGAATGCTTAGAATAAAGGTTTACTGCATTGTGAATACTTTCATTAACACCCACAGATACACACCCACTGAATATGCAGACTCACTGAAAGGGTTTTAGAAGTCTCTTTTTCTAGCTCTCGTGTTCTCATTGGGAATGAAAGCCATCCCAGAAACAAACCACAGCATAATATAAGGACAGCATGGATTATCCACAAATGATTGTTTAGCATCTTGAGTTTACCCTCATTGGTTTTGCTGTTTGATCAGGATTTATATATCAATTTGTACATATGTCAAACCTGTGTAATATTTTAATATTTCTGAACCAAGATAATACAGAATTATCGTACTACATTCACACTTATTAGTGCATTGTGAAAGTGTTTATTGCTGGATTTAATTTGAAAGGTGGAAAAGCAATCAGACTAAAAATCACGAGTTCATGTACTTCATTTTAGTCTGCAAATTTATTCAGAAAAAAAGAGAAGCGGATGGGATGTCGAACAGGTTTTTCTGCTTTTAGAAAAAAACACATTACCTGCAAACACAATACCAGTCAAAAGTTTGGACACACATTTTAAGTCCATGGTCTTTCCTGATCTTTATTTCTTTCCCAATTATAAAACAATGCTGAAACTATCCAATAATCTCCTTTAAACAGTTGATATTGAGATGTTTCTGATACTTATGCTCTGTAAAGCCTTCATAATGACTCTAAGCTGAGGTGCTGTTTGTTAACTGGTGATTTCTGAGTCTGGTAACTCTAAATAAAACTGGTAAATTCTCCTCTGCAGCAGAGGTAAGTTTTGGTCCTGCTTTCTTGGGATGGTCTTCATCATGGTGCTTGATGGAGCTTTTACAAAGGCACTTGACAATAAATACTTGTAAGAACTGTTCCTGAACAGCTGACCTTCGTGTCTTAAAATAACAACAGACTGTTGTCGTTGCGTTATTTCCATATGCCATATGCGTTATTTCATTGATTTGAAATCTCCAGTACTCCAGTAATCTCCAAAAAGTATTGGTACTACAATACTGGGATTGTAGTTTTCCCTTCTACATCAAAAAAGAGGTAGTGGTAGAGGAGTCATGGTTCTTCAAGTAGCAGACAAAAATGGGAGAAATATGGTTCAGCTTAGACACAGAAGAGCCAACTATGGCAGTAGCAAGTGTAAGTGGTGTAACAGAGAGCAACCACATTTTTTTTTACCAGCTTTTGAAATGTGGTCAGAAACTGACCCAAATATAATAAATTCTAGTGTTGAATTTCAATACAAAAATGACCCAGCTGTAAACATGCAGCCTCTTCAAAGCTGAGTGATGACTGGGACATGGAAGCCACATTCACATGAATTCATCACCATCATTTTACAGGCAGTAGTATGTGGGCCAGTTGAAGTGGTCACTAAGGCCCAGTTTATTTATTATGGGGGTTTGTGTATTTTAAGGTTGTGAAGTCAAAATGCAACCCTGGGCAAGACATTTAACATGTACAACAAAAAGTCTTTATTTGTCACAGAGATTACAGCCCAGTGAAAATCTTTTGTCACATATCCAAGCTGAAGTCAGAGTGCAGGGTCAGCCATGATACAGCACCCTTGGAGAAGATTGTCTAGTGGTGCAGGGACTTAAAGCAACAACCATCTGATCAATACTCCAGAGTCTTAACTATAAATCCATGAAAAAAAAAAAACTGCAAGAGAATGATTAATATCTAATGCGTACTGCATACAGCTACATTATAAAGATGTCATGCGTCAATAGACAAAGGTGATGTGTGAACAGTTCAGCAGAATAAA
>JAQMYG010000018.1:18104705-18115731 GCA_030014215.1 Clariallabes teugelsi
CCCCCCCCCCCCCCCCCCCCCCCCCCCCACGTGCGGTGAGTGTGCAGCATTAAAACTAAGAGAACTCATCCACATCTCGCACCTTTCAGGGCGATCAGTCATTTTCACACATGCTGCCACGACATCTTTCTCATCCTGCGTTCAAGCATGACGCGCGGCAGACAAAAGCATGGACACCGACGGCTTGCCTCTGCCATGTGAACGACCCCATGTTTTGTCTCACCCAGCTGATAAAATGCGATTAAGGTAAAGGGGCCTGCCACTGCACTACTCAGCTTCACACTCTTTTGTATGAGTACCAGTTAGCAGGCATATGAACTCTGCATGGTCTAAAAAAAAAAAAAAAAAAACGAACCGGGCTGCGGGATTGACAGCACACCTTCCTTGAATTAATGCAATGGAGTTCAACGGTTCAGGTTAATGCCGTCCATTCACTAAGTCGGGCAAAGAGACCCACATGGATGTTACCTCACATGTAGAACAAAGCCTTTTTAAAAAAAAAAAGCTTCACACACCCTAATCATTTCTGGTACATATTGTACATTACTTCGATTATTGTAGTCAGAGTTGGCAGAGAGGCAGAGACTATCCCAGGACGTAACATACAGCGCACACATATTTACACACAGAGCAATTCAGCATACAGTACCTAATCCACCTACTAGAAACTGGAGAACTTGGAGGCAACCATCAAAGATATGGAGAAAACTTGTGGGATGCGACCCAGACAGAATCAATGACCTTGGAGCTGTGAGGCGGCAATGCTACTGGAAATAATCATGTCAACAGATGTGATTCTGTTGGATCTGAATCCAGGTGTGGGGGGGTCCCAAATGTTTCCTTGAGGAAATCATCTATATTATAAAGAATAGCTCTTTCAGCTAATAGCCACTCCAACCATCAACTAGTTTACTCAATGGCAATTTAATGCTAGTTACTCTGCTCGAGGTGATGTTTTCACTTTTTCTTAATTTCTTTCCATCAATTCATGCATCTAGGAACCTCCGTAGTCCAACTATGTACCATGGAGGTCAGTGGTGACCACTGGAGGCCAATAGTGGCCATGGTATTTATTCCTATTTTACTACCATGGTAGGACCTCTGGTCAACGCATTCACTACCAAAGGACACCAATTAGAACACCTAATCTGCATGTTTTTGGAATCTGGGAGGAAACTGGAGTACCCGGAGGAAACCCACCAAGCACTTAGAGAACATTCAAACTCCATGACCACAGATCCTGGGGTGGGAATTGAACTCATACCCTGGAGGTGCTAGGAGACAGTGCTTACCACTAAGCCACTGTGCCACCCTTTGTATTTTAATATAAAACAAAAGCGCAATTGTGTCCATTCTATCCATTACTAACTAAGTTTTTAAGATGTTTTACATTGTTTTAATCTTGTATAATTTTTTTTTATATAGTTTGCAGGATGGATATTAGCAAGCAGTTAATCCTTTAGCTATTCTATGTTTAGTTTTCTCCAAACTGTTTTTTTGGACAAATAATTAATAAATCACCCTTACAATTTAGTTTTCTTAAGCCTAGATCACTTGGGTAATTTAGGTTTCTAAGGGATAGCCAGCACTACTTCATGCACTAACCAACATTATTTTTGCAGCATACACCTTACATCCTTATACGCCTGCTCCTTGAAAGAAAGATCTGCATCTGTCTGTGGGAACTGTACACACTTTCATTCACCAACATCACTTGCACATTACAGGAACTTGGCTGAGAATCCTGATCTCCCTCCAAGCCATTTCCACACGTTTGGGCCGTTAAAGGAGTTCCTGGGAGGCTAGTGTTGGAGACATGAAGCATGCAGTCTGATCATGGCTCTGGTGTACTGAGAAAACGTTCTACCTTGACAGCATCGAAGAAATAGTGAAACTCTGGGATAAGTGTATCAGCGAGGCTGCTTTCATGATTGCGTTCTGCACAATCAAACATCACGGTTTGACGTGTACATTTCAAAACACATCGAGCTGCATATTAGCTCATGTCTCAGGAACAGAGAGATGGAGTGACTAGCTTAACAAGCAGGGTTCATTTTGATCTACACACCAGCCTCCCGGTAGGTCCCATCCCCAATGCTGAATGCCACCACAATCCCAGCGATAGCGGACGCTCTAGACATAACACTGCTCACTTTGTTTAGAATTCCGATTGTCATTTTATCGCCTTCCTCAGAACAGCGCCTCTACGATAAAAATGGTGCGACTCATAACAACGAAGCAACAAACACCCCTTTCTCATCACCCCGACTTACAGGAAAAAAATTAATCGCGTTTCTATTATCGGCTTCACAAAGTTATTTAAGAGCACACCGACACACATTTGGCTAGTTTACTCAGCGGGTTATGTATCTCTACTCTAACACTCAACAACTCGGCTCAGTGAGATTTACCGGTAAGCTCTGGTGAGTCATATGTGACAAAATGTTTACTACAGTCTAATCTCCTTCAGATCTCATAACGCATAGTTGGCAAGATAAAAATAAAGGGTGTTTCAGGATAGTTCATTATGTGGACACAATTGTCATAGCAGGGATACTATGCAATAGATAATGACTTTAAAAAAAATATACACTTGAAATTGTTATTGCAATTTACACACAAACTTTACATAGACAGAAATTGTACTTTTAAATCATTACAAACAATACAATAGTTAAATTATGACATAATATTAGTGCATATGTAATATTCACTCTGGCCACTTTAATAGGAACACTTGTGCAGATATGCGTCAGAAGCTTATCGTATCACACATCACGAAATGACAAAACAACAGAACAACACATGAAGCTCCATAGACAATTTTAAGACAAGTGGATGTTTTTCCGCTGTACAGTTTTGGTAAACTTCTGCCCACTGTATCCTGAGATTCCTGTTCTTTGTAGGAGTGGAACCCCATGTGGTCTTTTTCTCAAGGTTTAGATTTTATATTTTGCATTTCTACCTCTACATACTGTACCTACAGTATCAGAGCTGCTGTGTCCAGATGTGGCCTTATTTTCACATTGTTTTTATGTAAATTGGAAGAGACTGTTGTGCATAAAATCTTTGTGTATTTAATCAGGTAAATTGCTCACACTGTAAGCTGTTCAGGTTTATAATGCACCTATAATGTCCAGGGACATTGATATTTTTAGTTTATTAATACAGTCTAGGCATGACGGGTTAGTGCCTATCTCTGTGGCCTTGGACCTCCAGGGTCCGGGTTCGATTCCCATCTTGGGGTCTGTGTGCATGTTTTCCCTGTGCTTGATGGGTTTTCAACGGATACTGCGGTTTCCTCCCAAAGACATCCAGATTAGGGTAACTGGCGTTCCCAAATTGCCCATAGTGAATGTGAATGTGTATGTGAGTGTGCCCTATGATGGATTGTCACCCATTCCAGGGTGTACCCCCCCTTGTGCCCTAAGTCTCCTGGGATAGGCTCAAGACCCCCCGCGACCCTGTATGTGAGTAATCTAATCTATCCATGCTACCCACAACGTTTCTTTTTAGTAAGAACAGTCCTGGTTTTGGCCAATCCTTTGGTTTTCACTGGGTAATATTCCACTACCATGGAGGCAGGCCTTTTTTTCAAAGCTCTCTATCGGACGCTCAGACCCTCATCAGTTCACCGTGTTCTGCCTGTATCTTGGTACACGGCGTCACATAGGCACAGCAATGTGTGTGTGTGTGTGTGTGTGTGTGTGTGTTAGCCACTCCAGGCCTCTCCTTCAGGAAAAAGACTCCCACTTGTGCCTTATCGGCTGTTGACATGCAGAAGCTGTTAGACTTGGTCATGTCAGCTCTTCTGATACGATCACGTGTCATAGCTAGCGATAAATACAATACGGAGAAAAATTCTCAAATAAAATACTTCTCACAGCACTTGTCCTCTAAGAGAGTGAATGATAGCTTGTTATGATTAGCTTTCGAGTTGCTCAGTTAGACTGACTAAGTAGCACTTTTGCTTTTTATCTCCATTTATTAGTCACTCGTCATAACCATTACGCAGAGAGCTGTTTTGATCGGAGAGACAGGAATGGCTGGTAATCCTCACGCAGTTGACTAAACAATCACAGTGTCGTTATGTCAAGCGAGTCCATGACACAGCGGCTTCCCCCGAGCTTTCGCTCAGCCCTTTAAAGCGTGCCCTGTGTGACCCTGAGTGCAGGAATGCTAAGCCCCGCACAGGAAGCCGCTCAAGTGCTCGGTCATATCAAAGAGCCCAGGTGAGTGACAGGTAATCCCGTGTCTGAGAAGACATGACCCTGCTGCGCTTAGGCACAATAGCGGCATGCACCTGTGGTTAGAGTGTGTGGAAGAGTGCTGGACCCCCCCCATTCCCAAACCATGCTTAGACTTGACCATGTACAGACACACACACATATCACACTCCCCGCAGGTGTTCACAGGTATTGTTAAAAGCAGGTAAGCAAAACCATCGCTCTGACACTGGGGGTCCTCGGCAGGATGGGGGTGAGGGGCGATGACTTGAGCAACTGTGCTGGAAAAACAGACGGGTGAAAAGGGGACAGTTATGTCGATGAAAAATCATCCCGAGGGACTGTCAGCAAACTCTGACCTGGAAGCAAACATGTTGTTTTGCTGTTTCTTTGGTCTTGCATTTTCATGCTGCAGAATGGCTTAAATGATTCCGACACATAAAGTAACCAAGAATAAATTACAGAACGTATATGTATTGAAATAATATCCACATTAAATGCGAAGAATTTTTTTTATCTTTCTAAAGTGATAATGCTCCAGAAATGTCAAGTGGATGTCATGTCAGTTTTTTCTCCCTGAACATTGGCAAGAACTTAGCTTAGCTACACGATCATAGCGGCTTTGCCAGCTAGCATTCAGCTTAGTAGCTGGTTACACAAAGTAATTTATAAAAAGTGTTTCCCTCTGATCCTCCAGCATCGCCCGACTGGTCCCACCATCCTTTAGGGATCGAGGAAGACATACATCTAGACTGTTGGAATAAACTTTATCTACTGTAGATATCTGTGGCAATCTTTAAGCGATGACAAAAAATCTGTTTCTTGGACATTTTTGTTAATCCCCCCCAAAACCGTGTTCCAAATGCCTAAATGTAAATGTAAGAGAATACCATGTCTTACATAAGTATTAACCCAACTTTTACTAAGGAAAAAGAATGCTGTCATGTTTTTGCCATTACTCTCTGGGTATAATGCTTGGTTGATTTCAAACATCTAATAACAACAGGTACATTAATACTCTTTACTGTATATATCTTCCCTGACATGTCCAGGCACATGTAAATGCTTGAAATTTCATAACAATGTACTTAACTCAAGATAGAGTACTGCATTCATAATAAATAATAATTCTTGGGCGTTCAAATTATTATGATTTGCGAATGAGATTATGTTGATTTGGAAGCTCTGGTGTAAAAAGTAACAGACACGCAAAGCTTTATAAGTGAAAGCATGCAGTGAAATTTGTTAACGTGTTATTCGTAGTTAACACATTGTTGACTTTTTTTTAGCAACTTTAAACAACAAGCAAAAAAATCACCCATGCAAATAATGTGAGGGTTGCTCTTAACAAATCTTCAAACAGTCTTTCATAAGCCCCGGGTCGACCAGATCATGACTCTGCTGAGGTTTTACACTTTTCTTTAAAATGAACCATAATGCTGTTAACGATTGTAAGGAGAATTTCAAGATTCCTAGCGGTTTGTTTCTGGCACAGTCTACCCTCAGACTGATCAATAATCTGGCCTGAAATATCACTCCTAGTCATGCTAAAAGATTATTTTTCTTTCCAATCTGAAAAAACAATTAGTATTCAAAATAATGGCAAAAAAACGGCGATGGTGGAGTAGTATTAGGTTTCTCAGCTTCCAATGCAGAAGGCCTGGGTTCGATTCCCAGCCAAAGCCCAAACCCCAGACATTGGATGCAGTGCCGGTCCCAGGCCTGGATAAAATGGACGTTTGGCATCAGGAAGGGCGTCCAAACTGTGCATGGATTGGATGATCGGCTGTGGAGAGTTTTTTATAATGAAATTCAACTTTTAAAACTAATATTTTGTTTTTTTCATTTTAATCTCAGCCAAAATTTACCCCTGTCTGAAAATAACTAATCCTGTATGGTAATAAAATGTTTAAAGTTGATCAGAGGTGCCCCTAATAATATAATAGAGAAAGCATCAAATACAAGTATGAAAGTGCACTATTCTCGAAAGCAACACCAAATTATTGCAGAGTGACTAAGCACTTGTACTTCGCCCAAGGACAAACAGAGCCACGGAGCATCTGGAAGATTCCACTGAAGCTTGTCTCTATCTGAGACCGAGTATGGGAGTAGACAGGGAGTGTTCGATTCATCACAACATCTGCTTGATGTAAGAATCAGTCGAGTCCTCGATAGGTATTTTTTCTTTCTTCTGCAAATAAATTACAAATTTTAAACAACATCAGGCACTTGTTAAACCTCTTATTCAGGCTTTTTCATCAGTGGCCATGTATGTGCAAATGCTTTAGAGAAAAGTATAAATAACTGTCATAAAACTATTCTATTACTATTAGCACACTGAGTACTTACTGGTGAAGAGAAGTTGTGCATGGACAACTGATACTTCTGAGTCGCACAAAGTCAAATCAGCACCACGTTCTTCTTACTCGTCACCATCATCCTGACATTTTTTATTGATCTTTGCAGTCACAGGGCTACCATGACATCAGTCACAACAGTGGATGGCAGAAGTATTGTTAATCAACACTAGGCTACTATGTATTTTCGTTGATATTGACCTAGTCTTATGTTTAGTTTATTCAATGCTTTTGTTGCAAATGTGCAGGTCGCTTTAACTCATACTGACATCTCAAACTTTCTAATAGCTAACTAACTGTTCTTGGGTTAAACCCCAAATAGTGTAAAATGGAAAGCTAGTGCACTATGTAGGGTATACAATCACTTCTTTCACACACCAAGTAGTGCCCTTGATCAGGGTTTAGACAGGGACCTTGATTTGGAAGCTAGTTAGCCATGAAACACAATGCTGAAGGTTCAGAGGCATTTTGGAACAACTTGGGAGCAGTTACTAAGGAGGAGAAGAAGTGTTGTTTAAGATGACATAACGTTATCAGATGTGTTTTCTTGCTGAAAGTTCAATACTTTGTTTTTTCCAAGATGACCCCACCCCCATCCACATATCGCAAGCGCCCACTGGATTGTTTGACAAGGATGAAAATGAATTCATCAAATTCAACCTAATAAGAACAATGGACTTGGAAACCATCATCAAATCATCTTTTGGAACAATAATGCTTCATTCAGTACAGTTCCAGGGACTTATAGACATCAATGTCAAGGTTCTTGTGACTCATGTTGGCTTAAAATGTTCAAGTTTCCCCTATTCATTAATAATAAACAGAGGGATATAAAAAGTCAAACTAAATATTTTAAATTGTGACATCTTATTGAGTCTCAAATGCCAGTAGTCCTAGAGTAGTTTGTAATTGTGTGTGTACATATATAGTTCTACCACTTTGAAGGAACCCCCAGATTTCAACACATCATTTAAGAGCCCAAGACCTTCCAGGTGTGAGTCTGTCACTATACGTGTGCTTCCGTCCCCACCCACAGAAGTCTACCCGGTCTAGCCAGATAGCATTACCAGTGCCTGGGGGATGTTTACATTGAGAGATACGGATTTTCACTGATGATTGCTAATTTAAGACAGGGTGAATATTGCTGCATAACTTCTGCAAGCTGCCCTTTAGGAAGCAGCTATAGTCCACGTCTACTGTAAGTCTGATAATGTAAGAATAAAAATTTAAAGAACTGCAAAAACCAGTGAGGATATTGAATGTTGAAAACATGGATGGTGATGATGATGATGATGATGGATGAGTAATCAACAGGATCAACAGGATATAAGTCTGTTTTTTCCCAATATATACAGTACCATGTCACTGCATACTGTAGGTCCTATGCAGTGACATGGTCACTTTGCTTTGCTCTTTGCTATAGGTCCATGAAGAGCAAAGCAAAGTGAGCAGCCAAAGATGAGGCATTTGAAAGTTGTATTCAAAGACATACAGGACAAAAGCAAGACCCAGCAGGAGATGAACAGAGATAAATATCCTTGTAAGAGTGAGATAAATGGAAGTGGAATGTCCTTGCTCCCTCCTCCCTCATTCACAGAGTGAGCGAAGCCACTAAGCCCCTCTTGGTGAACTTGTCTATACCTGCCTTAAGCCTCCGCAGCCCTGCTAGCTTGAACTCCTACAGAAGAAATGGGCTGCACTATCTTGTGGGTCCTATCAGAGCTGATGGTGTCATCGCTGTCTGGAGATTAAAAGCGGCTGAGTCTGCGACGCTGGAGACTTGGAGCTTGGGGCACAACGGTGAACAATAAGATAAAACCACGGTTGATGCAGATGATTCATCAGGCGTTTTGAAACTGGCAGGCTAAGCTACCCGATTGCCCTTCGGACAATAGGATCTCAGAAAGAATTCCTAGAAGTGTAACAAGTGATGGGAATCTATATAAGAAATCCAACGACTTTGCATTCCCATGAAAGGTGAATCATGGCATTCAATTGGTTTTCAGTGTCTACAGTGTCTTTAGACTTTCATAATCAAGACCTGTCAACAAAAAAGATGCAGCAAAAAAATGTAATTTTCGTCATGCACTCATCCACTTGTCCAAACATGACCTGCAGATTCCTATGTTCCAAAATCAAACCTTCCCATGCCACCATTCCAGCTCGACAAAATTCCCCCCAAATGCGGCACAGCAGGGTAAAACTCCCACTCTGTCTAAGATGGCATGTGACTCAACGAGGACAAGTGAATGTGAGTGGTCCCATCTTGGGCCTGCCTCCTCCGTCGATGAAAAGAGCAGAGCCCCTGTGCAGGAGCCGGTATCATTGGGAGTGTAGTTCAATGGAGGATGTGATGCAGGCGATAAGGGCGCAGGGAGTTGCTTGGTTCAATGCCAGGCTGCTTTTTGCGTATGCTGGTATTCGTGACTACTCTCTCCAATGCCAGGGCTGACTGGCTGTAGGTGGTGGGTGATTGGGTTTTCCTCAACAGGTATGCTGATTAATGGCAGATAAGCATCTATTTCGAGAGGCGAGTGACAAACATGTTCTGGGAAGATGGTTGTTGGGTGGCTCAGCATGCTGTATATAGACAATAGTGCATCACATAATGAAGTACATTATAATGAAGAACAATATAAATTACAATGACCTAGATGACCTTTCTGGATTGGCACCACACAATTGTAGATGCATACATTCCTTCCTTTAAGACTTCAGGTTAAGGTTCACAGGACGTCAGTTTCAGACTACAGGTTCATTGGCGACCAAATGACAAGTTATTAAGATCAGTTATGAATTTGTTGTGATGCAGTAGTAGATCTTTTTTAGGCCACACCCAGTTCAGGTGTGAAGCCGATTACAGATACAGTTATTTGGAGCATTACACAGATATACTGTTATGTACATTACACCGCCACTGTCTAGCATGACCTACGGCATGGTTTACATCACATATTGACAACATTTGCTTAACGTAAGTGTTCTACAGCTTGCTGTTTTCAAAACAGGGTTTAAGCAGATCAAGTCATAGAAATACAGTCTCAATCTAGAACCTTGACTCTTTAGCGCTGTATAAAAACCCTGCCTAACAGCTGCCTCTCAAATGCCCACCCAGCGGCGAGTGCTTACTATAGGACATCGTCAGCCAAAACAGCTTCTTTTTCTCATGTCTGCCCCCCTCTTGTCCTTCAGATCCATGTCAGGAGCAGGTGTTAAGAGCTAGAGGAAGGAATTTGACGCTCTGAGGGCAGCAGGGCAGTGGGTGTGAGATGATGGCTCTGTCACTGCTGTCAGCTTCTCTGGCCCGGACTTGGGTATAAGACAAGCTAAAGTGGACTGAACAGATGATTGCAGTATGAAGGAAGGATTCAGGGTTGGTTGCTCAAAGGATTCGTTGAATGGTTTACACAAACAAGGGACAAGTCACTTTTGTTGCTTGTAGTTTGTCTCTTGTGGGCATGATCTTTTGCAGACACATGCTTGTGGACAGCCGCTATTGTTGTCAGTGCACACAGAATTATTTAACTTCCCAATGCAAAACTGTAGTAGCTGTACTGTATACACTGCTTGGCCAAAAATAATAAAAAAGAAAACAATAAAGAAATAAAAATAACCACCTTTAGCTTTGATTGCAGCACACAATGTGTCGGCCAATTCACATGTGAAAATGATTCCTCATGCTCCCAGTACCACTGTTTCACAATCTGAGTCCTGGAATATGCCTGTATCATTATAGGGAAGAAAAACTCCATAGATGTGATGAACCTGGTCATTCAGTACATTCAGGTCATCAGCTGACTTCATTTTATTGCAATATAATGTTGCTGAGCATGGATATGACCAAATGAAACAACCCCAGAATATAACCCTCCAGAGGCTTGTCCAGTGGACACTGTGCATGATGGGTGCATCGCTTCATGTACTTCTGTTCTTACCCTGATTCATCGTCTATTGCTCTGGAATAGGGTCAGTCTGATCTCATCAGACTACATGACCCTTTGCCATTGCTCCAAAGTCCAATCTGTATGCTCCCTTGCAAACTGAAGCGTTTTTTTTTTTTTTTTTCCCTAATGAGTCGCACTAACAAGTGGTTTCCTTACAGCCACACAGCTGTTTAGTCCCAATCCTGTGAGGTCTTGTCACAATGTGTGCATAAAGAAACACTCTTTAATGTTAAACATTCTTCTAATTTCTATTATGCATTTTTACCATGCAACTTCACAAAGCATTTAAGTGATCTCAGTTCATGTTTTGATGTTCTGATCACATATCTTTTTAAAAAGTTGAAAGTTGAGTACTATATTTGTAGGATTTGCTCGATGCAGATCAATAATTTGACTATTCTGAAACAACAATTTTGTGTATAACACATACACTACCGTTCAAAAGTTTTAGAACACTTTCTAACTCCATGATGGTTCCTGATTTTTATTTCTTTCTACA
>JAQMYG010000018.1:18138608-18152111 GCA_030014215.1 Clariallabes teugelsi
CCCCCCCTCCTGCCCCAGGTCTCCTCAGCTAGGCTCCAGGCTTCTTTTTTTTTTTTTTTTTTTGATAGATAGATAGATACTTTTTTTTTTTGATACAGTAGATAGATACTTGTGATTAAAAAAGAAATATAATGAAAGTAGAATAAACATATAATATAAGAATACTGAGGAATAAATATAAGCAGGACTTAGGCTAACAGACTATAACACTATACTGGTTATCTAGTACACTGTGGTATGTGTTAAACATGATCCCCAGATATTGAACTATTGCACTTCTTCAAATGTACAAATTATGCTTTGTTTTTGAAGGATTAATTACAGTTTTTTTTTATTGTAAACAAAATTGCTGTTATAGAAAATGAAACAATCATTCAGAAGATTTGTATTTATAAAGTGAAAAGTTATAGAGTTAAAGATTCTTGCTTTTGTGTCTACAGCTGAGCTGACATGCATCCTGTGCTTGTGGTTGAGTTGTGAATTTTGCACTTTATCTTTGCTGTGCAAGAAAGAAAAAGAAAGAATGAAAGAAAGAAAAAAAAGAAGAAACAAAATGTTACTGGCCAGAAGGCATTCATGTGCACAGTCCACCACTCCCAACACTTCCACACCCACCCTCATACGCACACACACACACACACACACACACACTCACTCGTGGTGGTGGGCTCTACTCGTCATATCTTGGAAATGGGCGTGTGTACAGTAGCATTCATGCGTGTGTGATTTAAGTGCGTTGGAGAGACAAGAGTGTAGTTCAGAGTATATAGTCTCACATACTACTAACAAACAGTTTTATAAACTAACGGTAAGACAAGGAGCAGAAACACGTGTGCGAGAGGAAGAGCTGCAGAAGGGGTAACGTTTCACTTCTTCTTTTATGTTTATCTATTTAGGGCTTTAAATATTTTTTGCTTTGATCTCAAACAAGGCTGGTTGTAAACATTTATATAGCACAAGTAATAATAAACTGTTTAAAATAGTAAACAATTTTTCAAAATACTTTTTAACAGAATGTTAAATGAAGCAAATATTATTAGTGGTTATAATTATTAACAGCTACACAGCCGTTCCTTTTAATATGAACCTATATATCATATCATGACTTTCACTTTTCATGTCATGTTTAAGATGTTATCTCTTTTTTGTAGAAACATTTATCAAAGTCATTCAGAAAAAGAATGTTACTATTGCATGTCCTGTTTTTATGATGTTGAAAATAGAAAACTATATCATGTATGATTGTATCATAGAGACAGCAATTGCTGAATTGTGATCCGACATTTTTGAATTAGCTCAAAGAATAATGCATCATCTTTAAATTCATAACTCTAAATTGCTGTTTTTAGTTTTTGGGTGCCAAAACTTTGTTATGGGAAAGTGGAAATCTATTGACCTCCTTATCTTATAGTAACATGCGGCTATGAAGTATGTATAATATTTAGGCTTTAAAAATTCCTTCCACATGAGGATGCTAGTAAATGTCGAAATCTGTGTCCAGCTGAACATCAGTAACACCCATGTGTTACTTTATTCTTTATTATTCTTTATTCTTTATTCTATTCTTTTTCTTCTACAAAATCTCTGATGAAGTGAAGCAGAATTCACACCAAATGTCTATAGAAGAATATGTTGACTTTTTTCTTCAGAACCCTGACTTTAAACTCAGTATTTTGACTTTAAATTCAGAATTATGACATTACACTCAAAACTCTGACTTATTTTTATCTTCAAAAGTCACATATGTTTGTAATTGTATGTTTTTAAAATCCTCTTTCATAGAATTCCCCTTCCAGGTATGCCAAAATAAAGTCTTATACCACTCTATGTTATTATAAGAGATATTGTTAAAGAGATGACGTAGCTGCATATCCTTATCTTTCACACTTTTGTTCTTTTCTTTCCTCTTTGTTTTTCTAAATGGGACATCAAACGGCTTTGATCTTATTTCTTTTTTTAATGTGAAATGCATCAGGATATGAACCACCTCCAATTAACAGTCAAGATTAACATTCCAGCTATAACATTAACATTAAATATAATCAATACATTAACTCACTCACTCTCACTCATCTTCTATACCGCTTTATCCTGTATTCAGAGTCATGGGGGCCTGGAGCCTATCGCAGGAGTCTTAGGGCACGAGGCGGGGTACACCCTGGACAGGGTGCCAATCCATCGCAGTGCACACACACATACACTCACTCACACACTCATTCACCCACTACGCGCAATTTGGGAACGCCCATCAACTTAACCTCCATGTCTTTGGACTGTGGGAGGAAACCGGAGTACCCGGAGGAAACCCACCAAGCACGGGGAGAACATGCAAACTTCATGCACACAGAGGCGGGAATTGAGCCTGTGGGGAAAAAAGGAAAAAGTTAAATGAAAAAGAAATTAAAGAAAACCAATCAAGTAAATGTTATCATTCTTCTCAATTTTTATTAGATTTTTTCCCACCACGTGGCAACCCTGGCAGGATGCCGCCCTGGATGGCTGCCCATGTTGGCCATATCTAAATTTGCCACCACTCACTAGAGGCCCTTCCCAATACCTAATCTCTCGGCGTTAAATTACCACTTAAAGATACCATTAATATAATCCTTATATGAAAAAATAACACCAAACTGTAACTTTTTCTATTGCTGCAGTGGCATCCTTAGGGGTACAAAATTTTTCATGAGTACCTATAATACTACTACAAATTGGCTCTCGTTGTTTTGCTATCTGTGTCAGGTTGCACGCTAAAGCTGCGGCCTGTCTAAAAGCTCAGGGTCACAGATAACCCACTTCAGTTATGCGTGATTGTTTAAAAAGTTCTCTACACCTCTGTTTGACAAAATATGTTTAAAAGATATTTACAAGGAGAAAGTTCTCAGTAGTTAGATTAAGTTTGCATGATTGGTTAGGTTGAATTTATGAGCCCATTTAACTATTTTGACAAATTACTAGGTGTTGTTCACACTTTTATGTTTGCCTTTTTTAAATTCTTGGTGCTTTTTTTTTTTTTTTTTTAAGTCTTCATGACAAAAGGACATAGTGTGGCCTAGAGTCATATGCTGAAGGGTAAATTACAGCAAATACTCAAATTGGGTGTGGTTGGGTGTTGGAATACCTGGTTTTCTCACACAGTCTAAAGACATGCAGGGTTGTTTGTGTTTCCAAATAGCCTGTAGTGTGTGAGTGTGATGCATTGGCACCCTATCCAGGGTCAACCCCGTGTTGTGCCCTGAGCTCTCTGTTATAGACTCCAGTCCCCCTCCATGACCATACACAGGACCAATGATGTGGGATAATGGATTGATGGATGAATGGATGGATGCTTAAATTGTCAGACTTTGCTGCACTTGTGTGTATGATGAATGCAAGAACGTCGAACATTTCTTTATTTATCATATTTATCAGACTTGATTTTACATGCAGAGTTGATTTTCTCCTTTAGTGCAGCGATTGTTCTGGGGAGATTCTGATAGACTATTGACTTCAGATCAGCTGAAAGAACGAAGTCGAGCGGTGTTGGGTCTGGTTCTATTTCATCTTTTATTGTGTAGGTTTGATAACATCTTGGATGTGAAATAAAATAGCAATATCTAATTAAATGTAAGAAAAAAAATACCCATGTATCCAGATTTATCTCAAATGAGCAGTCTGGTTCATGGGGTAATTTGATTGTTCCTATCTTTGTCAACTGTCTAGGCAAGACATTTACAACTTTTCCATGTGCCTAGACATCTGTCATTGCTCCAACCACGACTGATAAGAGAATCCAGATGTTTACTGCATGTGACAAACATTCGATTCTGTAGTCAAATCTTATTGCAATATAAATTCTCCAAAAGCTTTGCAGTAACATTCACGGCTATATGAAGCACAGGAGGTGAGTGGGTTTGAGAAGTGAGGTGTTTTTATAGGGTGGTTTCTTGTCTGGAATATGTCAGACTTATCTGTACACCCAGCCCATGCCCTTTCACATTCCAATAAGAGAAGAAAAGCTCGGCCAACAGCAACATACAGTACAAAGAATAGGAAAAGAGGCAAAAAAGTCAGAGAAGCAAAGGAGGAAGGATGAGGAGGCGATGGAGGGGAGGAAAGTGCAGTACATGAACAAATAGAATGAAGATACAGATAGTGAAGGGCAAGAACTGATTGTTTGAAGCATGATGTGCTTTAGTGATTATGGATCAGTGTTTATGGTCTGATGAGTTCAAGTCTCATGAAATTAATATCAAGATTTTTTTTTGTGACAGTTATACAGTACATATGAAGACATTATTGTAACAAAATACCTTTTTTTCTTGGAAAACAAGAGGAAGTTTGTTTTACATTTTATTCAGATGGTGGAAAAAAACTTTTGCAAAAGGTAAATTTTTGTTCTGTGTATTATGAATAGTTTTTAAAAAAAAATTGTACTGTGTAGTTTATACTATAAAACACAGAGGCGTCTACTTGATGAAAGATTGCCTGGCAGGTTGGCAGCTGCACAGAAAAAAAAAGACAAGATGAGAAAGAGATAAAATGTTAATAACTTTGAATCCTGTTTATTTTGGAGAAAGGCTTCTTTAATGGTTTAATATTAGAGATGCACTGATTGATCGCCCAGTGACTGGAAATGGCTGTTTTTTTCGGATTGGCCATGACTGGTGATCAGCTGTTCAGCTTTAGTTTTAACTGGTTCTGTAATGAATATGCTTTAGAGTGGTGTAAGCAAAATACATTAGCTCTATTATCTGGAGATGATGATATGGTGGCTTATTGGTTAGCACTGTCGCTTTGCACCTCCTGGGTCTGAGTTCGATTCCTGCCTGTGTTTGATTCCCACCTCTGAGTTCGCAGGTTCTCCCCATGCAATTAAAAATACTTTTGATAAAATGTGAACACTCAAAACTTCCAAACTTGCATAAAATCAAAAATATTTCTTTTCTTTTTGTGTAACCCATCACACATCCGTTACAATGAATGTAAGGTTAAGTCTTACGGTGTCTGAGTGACGAAATCTTCTTTCTGTGACGTTCCCAGACGAGAGTTACAGCCTGATTCATCAAATTAATCACTGGACTTATGGGAATAAAATTGCAGGAACAGACAATAGCTACTGTTTACCAAAACCTAAGGTTTATTCACATCATATGTTGCATCATAAAATTAAGGGTGAGGCGTCAGAGGTGGTAAAATCTGGGAATGATTACAATAAACCATTCATGACATGCACGTACACTACCCATGGATGGAAAAAAAAAAAATGACAACATTGCATGGAAGCATACACTGATCAGGCATAACATTACAACCCAAAACATTATGCCCATTATTGTGTAAGTTCCGTTTGTTCTGTCTGGCCATGACTCCACAAGACCTCTGCGAGTGTGCTGTCATGTCTGGCACCGGGATATTGGCAACGGATTATTTGGGTGCTGTGGGTAATGGGGTGGGGACTTTTTTGTCTGGTACATCCCATGGGTGATCGATTGGCTTGAGATCTAGGTAATTTGGGTCCCAGGTCAGTGGGTTTGAATCTTTGCTTGGTGAGCCGTGTGCATGGTGGGCTGTGGTGCACTAGGTGTTCTGGTGCTTTTCTATCATGGCCAGCATTGTGGTTTTTTGTAATCTGTGCTGCACTAGGTTTTCTGTGGGATCAGACTGCTCGCCGTTGGTCCCGTGGGCATAGGTGATACTTACTGTATGGCATTATATTCCTGCCACAATTCTGAGCGCGCGGTTTGACATTTTGGGAGCAGACAAAGCACTCTATGCGCGTGCAGTGTCTCTACTGCGCGCTCAACAGCTCCATTCTGCGCGTGCAGTGTCTCCCCCGCGCGCTTAACATAATCTCCACGTACGTGCGACCTCTCGATTCTGTGCGCGCTCGACTCTTCCTGCACACGCGTGCAACATTTTATTTTCTGCCACAAAACTAGCCAATCACAGACTTCCATACACTACTTCTGATTGGCTGTTTCTTCGAGGCGGCACAGAATTGAGATGTCGCGCGCTTAGAATTGTGGCAGGAATATAACGCCGTAGATAGATACTAACCATACTCAATACCCTAAAGATCATCAGCATTGTCTATAAAGCCCTTAATGAAACTTGGGCACTCGTTGACAAAGTAAAGCCCAGAAATCTGTATTGCTGTCCCTAGCACATTGACATTTGTTGTGTTATTTAACATGTTGAATGGGGTTTTATTTCTATTTTCCACAACACCATCTGATCTGGCCTGGATAAGTCCAGTAAGTTAGGTCTTGTCCTGGTGGTTGTCCTGGGACCTTCGTCTCACGCGCCAGCAGCTGCAGGCAGCTTTCCCAATGGCTTCAGTCCAACAGCTGGCCCTCCTTTAGATCTGTGACAGTCGAGAACCAGGCACAGATATTTAACCCCTAAAGCCACTGGATTATGGATCACAGAGATCATGGATATTGTTTGTGCCATTAATGGGTTGTAAGTGTTTTACTACCAGCTGGCGACAGAAAAGCACAAATAGACTGAAAGGGACTTGGAGTTTGCAAAAAGACATAGCAGTTTAGAACTTTACCAGGATTGATTAATGGACTTGGTCTGGTTCAAAGAACAGTAAGAATAGGTTCTGTGTCGTCTTTCTTTCTTTTTTTACCCCATACACATATTTTTTCACTGCATTTTGGCTCTGGGCAACTGTTTAGCCATGGCTTTCCCAGACACTTAGTCTGAATACAGAATAGGCATGTAAAAACTCACCAGTTCAAACTGGTCCAGCTGTGTGGTGATTGCACTTGTCTCTTATGTGGCGCATGAGGAACATTTTGCTGAAGCCAATGATCAATTAAATTGAATAAGAATTAAATAAGATAACTAGTCATTGGTGTGGCTCAATCTAAGCATTTGGCAGTATTTGCAAGTGTTTCACTAAGCTGTGGTCATTTGATTAGCTAAATATAAATAGCTAGCCAGTTTAAGAGTTTTTTATTCACACTATTAAATAAATAAAAAAGGGGGGACTAGAAAGTGTTAAGTACTTTTGAGGTGAAGTCATGAGAAATTATGCACCAGATTAGAAACCGCAAGTTTTGACAGTGTACTGCACACTACAACTGTGGGCGCTTCTTAAATCGATAGCTGGACAGAATTTAATGAAACTGTGGCAGTACTTAGGTATTCATCTGGTGTTAAGCCTGTGCCATACATAAATAAAAATGTTTAGGAGAAGTGAAATTATGAGCAGTTATGTGCAACATCACAAACCGGAAGTTTTAATTAGAACTTACTGGGTCAAGTAAGTAATTCGAGTGATACTCAACATTATAATATTTTATTTCTTTGTATTAATAAGATAGGCAGAGAGTTCTGCCGTACAGAAAGTCAGGCAGATGTGTACGTGCATGGACTTCAAGCTGAAACCTTCATCCAAAAATAATAATGTCACTGATTACATTAAAGCTGATCAGCTTAATTTTAGCGCTAACCTTTTAGCTATTTCTACAAACTTCCTTTCCATTTGCATGTATGAGTTAAACTGGGAATTAAGAAATAAAATAGAAGTAGAATAAAAAATCTATAATGTATATAATTACATAGGAACAGTATAAAGTATAAAAATATAAAGGGATAAAAATTTAAAAAATATAGTGTGCATATGTCAGCAGCAGTGTGATCGTTCATGGCCTAATGTGCAAATGGTTTTCTTATGTGCAAATGAGCAGTGAGCAAACGAGAAATGTGCTACAGACGAGAAATGTGCTACATCATGATTCTGGCATGTTAGCAGGAATGTAGTGTGTGTATTATCTGAAGAAAAGGAAAGTCAGTCAATTTACTACTATTTACAGTATGTTCTGGTTGAGGGTCAAATGACCTCTGGGGAGAAGCTCCTCCTCATTGTTTTTGTTTTGGTCTCTATGGAGTGGAAGCACTTCCCTGACAACAGCAGAGAAAAGAGTCCTTTGTTGGGGTGACTGAGGTTCTTCGCTATGTTACCGGCCTTGGTCCATCATTGCTTGCTGTAGATAGAGTGCAGGTCAGGGAGCTCAGCCGATTGAGCCCATCCGTACTGCTTGGTGCTGTTCTCAAACCAGGCTCAATGCTCCCTGTTAGTATGCTCCCTACGGTGCAGGTATAAAAGTTCCTTATCACCTTGCAGGGCAGCCTTAAGCCTTTCAGTCTGAGCTTGTAAAGAGAGTGAAAGACCTTCTTCATCATAGTGTTGAACACCAAGGTACCATAAACTGTCCACTTTATCGACTCGATAATGAAAGTGCTTCGTGTTGAAGTGATTTATCAGGTTCTTTGTCTTGCTGCTGTTCAGGAGGAGTTTGTTCTCCTGGTACCAGTTTTTCAGATTTTTAATCTACTTCAGGTATGCCTTCTCATTGTTGTCATTGTTGAGATCAAGCCGACCACGGCAGTGTCTTCAGCTTAATGAGTTGTATATTCTCATTAAGAGTTGTACATGGGTTGTACTTAATAAGAAGAGGCTCAGGACACAGCCCTGTGGGACTCCAGTGTTAGGGGTGAGGGAGGGTGAGACATGTTTGATGTGTGAGACATGTTGTGTGTGTGTGATGGAATCACTGGTCGATTGATTTGGACAGTATGTAAACTGTGGGGGGTCCAGTCTATATGGTCCAGTGTATGGGGCAATGATGAGATGATAAAGTCTCTGACCAGCTTGAAACTGGTGTGACCAAAAGCTTAAAGAACAACTTAAACTTGTTAGCAGGAAATATATTAAATAAGCTAGTATTTCATCAAGAGGTTATGAGTGCAGTAGCAAAGCGTTACTGACAAATTTTGACACTTTTTTGTTCTTTTTTAAATGTGTTAATGATTTTAAAAGTTAAAAACTTTAACTATTGATAACTAATTAATTACTATGGTAACAAAATACTTTTTTTTCTCTGAATTTAAGTTTATTAAAGTAATATTTGTGGCACAATTCTAATTAATTAATTGTGTGAGAAATTAATGAAGCACAAATAGTTTAAACAAACAATAATAATAATAATAATAATAATAATAATAATAATAATAATAATAATAATAATAAAAACAACCCATACAGCTCTTGCTTTTTGGACCCTTTTACAAACAAGACCCATAAAATATAAGTTGTGGAGAAATATCATGCAAAACAAATTTATAAGTTACTACATTTTCAATTGATTAAATTCTTAACTGAAATCAACCAGTTTGTATGTTAAAAATTTTCCACACATTACAAGCCACTTCACTTAATCTTAATCGTCTGTACTGCTTTATCCTGGGTCAGGGTCAGGGGCCTAAAGCCTATCCCAGGAAATCTAGGGCACAAGGCGCGGTACACCTTGGACAGGGTGTCAATCCAGGGCACACAGACATAAACACACTCACACACACATTCATACACTATGGGCAATTTGGGAATGACAATTAGCCTAATCTGCCTGTCTTTAGACCGTTGGAGGAAACCCGGAGTACCCAGAGGAAACCCACCAAGCACATGCATAGAACATGCAAACTCCATGCATGGGAACAGAAATCGGACCCGGACCCTGGAGGTCCAAGGCGACAGTGCTAACCACTAAGTCACCATGCCACCCAAGCCATTTCAATATACTGTATATATTTTAAATTTCTATACAGTTGTATACTATATCATTAAATAGTACTAAGTGTGTAATGAGGTTCAGTAGCAGAAAAGCATAGAGCAGATTTGTGAACAGTTGTTATAATGAAAACTTCTTACATACAAATCTATAATATCCCGCTGAGATAAGTAAGAATTAGTCTTGAACGTAATCCATTTAAAGGAAGTGCACATCATGTAACTGGAATATTTTAAAACTCAGTGTCAACTTGGAAGAAGTATAATGGATTCAGTGAGCATTTGAAGCCATTTCTCACAGTTGTGCATTTTTACAACAGAGTGCAGATGTCTGAAAGAGGAATGCTGCATCAAAAGAAAGCAGGGGATAGGAATTCTAGGTTAAAGCTGCCAAGAAATCTGTTAAGAAGAAAGTGCATAGAGTTCCTAAAACTCATTCTCATACACCCTCCCTCGACCCTTTCCCCCATAATGCAGTGCATGTTTGCGTGAGTGCGGTCATGGTCACAGGAGGGGCAGCATAGGGAGTCAAAGGCATTTTGATCTGGATTCCACAGTCCACATGGAGCACACACACACACACACACACACACACACACACACACACACACACACACAAAAGTAAGAATTTGTACAAAAAAAAAGGGAAAAAAAGGAAATATGGATGTGTGCCATACATGTGTAAGCATAATGTGTAAACATTACCGACTGAAGCATGTGTACCGCGTGTGTAGCCGTAGTGCATTTAAACTTTAGGAGATTGTTTATATTTCAAAGTGCGTTGTGTGTTGGGAGGGCTGTGTTGAGGAACTCTATGCAGCATGACGAATGTTGCGGAAAAAAAAAAAGCACCCAAGAACACTGATAAAGCTGTCCAGATGATGGGATGCGGCGGAGAGGGAAATAAATCTAACTAGAGGAAAGGTGATTTGGGTGGGAGCTGGTAGTCACACACATGTTTCACATTAACACACAGTTAACCCTTTATGATTCCTTTGTGGTTGTGTGTCTGTGAGGTCGGGCTTTCAGTTTTACTGTGAAATGCCGCCCCATGTGGGAATCAGATACCCGCTGATCATTTGGAGACAAACCCAGAGGCAATTTGAGGCTGTACAAGGTTTTGCTTGTTAATTTAGTACAAAAACAATGACACGCTGATAGGAGTCGGTGCATGACATCAGTAGTGTTAATAATAGTGCAGGCATTGTGATTTGGTGAAGCTGAAACCCTAAAGGGTTTGTTTTGCCATTTCACACATTTACATGCACCCACATGCATTCTCCTAAGCTCATTTGGTTTGATGAGATGAACTTTTTATCCTTTGGATTTCCTTCTTTGGGAATAAGTTTATGCATCAACATTACTGTCTTTGGAAAGTTTCTGCCTGAGTCATTGGTCTGCTTGAGGTTCTCTTGTGTCCTCACAACACCCAGAGGTCTATAAGACCACCCACAGTCTACAAATTACCCTTAGATGTGAATGCTTTTGCAGATTTGTTTGTTATGAAGCCTTGTAATGAAGGCATATAGTTTAACACTGACCATACAGTGGTTGGTAAAGATGAGTGAATGAATAGATGAATAAATAGTGTGAAATCCCTCTGTTTGAATTTAGATAAGGCGCAAAGGTAGCATTGGGGCCCTCGCATCTCCAGGGTCAAGGGTTTGGTCTGCGTGTAAGCAGGTTGCATGTTCTCCCATTGCTTGTTTGGTTCCTCAGGGAACTTTGGCTTCCTTCCACACTCTCAGACTAACTGGATTTTCCAAATTCCCTATAGCGCGCGCTTGTGAGGTCTGCGATAGACCAGCACCCCAAACAGGGTGTACCCTGTTTCGTGCTCTGGGTCTCCTTTCATAGGCTATAGGCTTCCCATGACCCTGTATAGGATAAGTAATATAGATAATGCATGCAGAGATGATTAACTTTAGATAAACCAGTATTACACATATTCCTTTCATGCTGAATCTTTTGATCTTCTCCATTAAAAAGAATAATGTGATTAATAATAGGTTAGTTTACATGAAAAAACACTAAGTAGTCTCTATATTCTCTTTCAGAACATCAGGATCCAGGATGTCAGTCAGAAACAGTTCAGCCGTCGGCCGCTTCCATGGTGCCGTCACCAGCAATGGACAAGCAATCCCTGAGAAGGAGGTGGAAACCAGGCAGGAGGGATTCGGTCAACGATGGTTACGGAAAGTTAGCCCTTGTTGTCTCCGCAGAACGAGCACCTCTTATGATGTTGCGAATGAAATGGACATAATGGTGAAGGAAGAACACATAGTTCCATGCCCTGATCCTCCCGAACCTCACACAGAAGACAACGAGCTAGACGGTGAGATCTTTTCTGAAAAGCATCAGTGATCAAATATTTTGATTCCACTCTTTAATTTCTTTTGCGTCCTATCTTTCCTTTTCAGATCAGTCTCTGGTCGTACGCTCCGTAGACCTGCTCAGCTCGAAGACCAGCCAGAATCGTAAGGAGCACCACACCGAGCAATATCACGGCAATGAGCTCATCATCCGGCGAGGGCAGACCTTTCATATCATGCTCGACCTCTCCCGCCCTTTCCATATCAACACGGACAAGCTGTATCTGGAGCTGAAGACCGGTCAGTACGAGGTGTTAGATGCTTTCATGACGGATATTGTTGTCACACTACCTTGCCGATTGTCTGACTTCATACTGGGAGTGGTTATATGACCAGAAGCCAATACTGTATGTGACCCAACAGGAAGTTCACTTACAGGTTATGAGTATGCATAACAAGGCTCATTTTGCAACATGTTACTGTACCGCCACATTAAACGCATAAAAAAGTAAAACTGAGCTTTTCTCAGTGGGTTGATTTGACCATGCTACATCCGAGTACAGATTGGGATATCACAGAATAATAATAATAATCGTAATAATAATGCATTTTATTTATACTGTATAGGCGCCTTTCTGGTTACCTAAGGTCGCCTTCCAGATCAAACAAGAATAAAGTAAACAGTAAAACAAGATAACATTGATAACAGAGATAACACTGAGTAATAAAAGATTAAAAGCAAAAAATTAAATATAGAGGGACAGAGTCATAATTCATAAGACATTTAAAAACAAATGACAATTCAGAAAGGAGACTTATGATTTGAGAAAAGGCTTGAGAATATGAGATTCTGTTCACATGATTATTAGAGTAAACTGAAAAAAAAAAACAGTTAGCTAATGGAGAAAATGATTGAAAAACTAAATTATTTTATTATAGTTTAGTATAGGATAGATTGCACATCCCCAGGGACTTTACACAGGATAAGAGATAAGGAAAATGAATGAATGAATGAATGAATGACCTTTGGCTCTAATCACAAGACAGTAAACACATTCCAGAAGTGCAGAGGTTCAGAAGTTATTGTTCTATGTCACCACATAGAGAGTTTCCTTCCACTTATGTAATTTGCCACAGATTTTATTTACTGATGCAACCTCCTTATTTAACCCAGGTGCACCGGCTTGTGCAACCCCAGTGTCTGGGTGTGGTGCGTTGGCTGGGAACTGAACCTGGGTCTACTATGTGGCAGGCGAGAATTTTACCACTGAAAAAAGTTTATTAAGTGTGTCTATGCAATAGACCACTTATTACTATTCTGTTGGAAACTTCGGACGCCCCCACGCCGGAGAGCTTTGATCCGACGGACACGTATGACGTACCATTGCGTCCGGCTCGATCGGGAGAAGTTATGGAACCTCGGCTCCCGAAGCGATCCGACGCACCGTTTGGCCGCAATTCCCCAAAAACTGATTTCGAAAATGAAAAAGGCATTTATTAAGTGTGTCTATGCAATAGACCACTTATTACTATTCTGTTGGAAACTTCGGACGCCCCCACGCCGGAGAGCTTTGATCCGACGGACACGTATGACGTACCATTGCGTCCGGCTCGATCGGGAGAAGTTATGGA
>JAQMYG010000018.1:18152211-18167123 GCA_030014215.1 Clariallabes teugelsi
CACCGTTTGTCGTAGAGACATGAATGAGGAGTCAAATCGTGCGGCTTATCCGGGAATGGGGTGTTCTGACTTTTCTCAGGGCTGGGCGGTTAATTGCCCCCGCAGGGGGCAATTAACCGCTCATAGACTTAGCCTATTAAACGCTGGTCCCGCACCGTTTGTCGTAGAACCTTGAGTGAGGTGTCAAATCGTGCGGCTTAACCTGGAATGGGGTGCAATGCCCTCAGCAGTACTTTGAACTGAACAACCCGGCCCGCGCATAGACACACTTAAAATTTCTTCAGGAATTTTCCCTCTCTAGTTGTCTATACCGCTTTATCCTGTATACAGTGTCATGGGAACCTTGCAGCCTATGCCAGGAAACTCAGGGCACGAGGATCCAGGGATACGTCCTGGACAGGGTGCCAAGCCATTGCAGGGTTAGGGTTAGGGCAATTAGGGAACACTGATTAGACTGCATGACTTTGGACTGTGGGAGAAACCGGAGTGAAAATGGTCCAGAGATTTACAGTAAAAATGAAGCAGAAATGAAAGGAAGTGAACTAATATGTCAGAATTTAAAGTTTAGGTGGGAACCTAAGAATAGTTTTCCTGCGTGAGGGTAGATAAAGAGAGGAAGGGTGGAGAACCTGTGACAACAACCCACTGTTATGGTGTGAAATAATGACACAGAATAAACACATAAATTCTTACTGTTTGAAAGCACAGGCACACACTACTATGTCTCACTGGGATTTGGAAGTGTTGCAACAACTCAAATATTCGGGCTATTACTATCTCCCACATGATTTTCAACACCAGGTTGAAAACCAAGACAAGCTTGAGAAAAACTTGGCATTAAACTTATCTATGCTTCAGGTTCATGAACAGGCAGGCTGTGTTTTTGCTCTATAATAAACCCTAAAGTCATAGAGTTGTTGTAGCCCAAGTAACCCTCTGTAACCCCAAAACAAGTTAATAAAACACACAATATTCATCTTTTCTCTGAATTTTTTTTCCTTTAAAAGGTCCACAGCCACTGGTGTCCAAGGGCACGCACATCATCATTCCGCTCGTGGAGGAGCTGAAGGACCTCTGCTGGGAAGCCAAGGTTGTGGAACAGAATGCCAATAGCATCAAGCTGTCCATCAACTCGCCCTCTAATGCCGTCATTGGAAAATACAAGCTCACAGTCAGCACCCAGAGTACAGGAAGCGAGGCTGTTCACACGCATGACCCCGAGAAAGACGTCTGCATGCTCTTCAACCCCTGGTGTGAAGGTGAGACGTGCAAAGATATAGTGTGGCCCATCACATAAAGTTGCACAGGTTAGTTTTGTGAAAAAAACGAAATTGTCAATAAATACCTTATCTTCCTGATCCTTTGATGAACAAGGAGAAAAGAAATCAAAGCTCAAAACTATGTCATGGAATCCTCATTTACATATTCCACAAAAAGGATTTTGACTTTATTTTTGAGGCCCTGCTTGTAGACAATCTTGCATTGGCCATATCTCAGGAACCAGATACAGTAATAAACATATTAGCTTATTGAACAGGCATCTGAAAATATGCATAACTCACCTGTTAATCACCTGATTTGATGTGATTTTTCACTTTTTTTTTCATTTCACCCAAAAACGTATGTGAGCAAGAATAAATAAAAGCATTAAAAATGATGTTAAACAAAAGTATACGATGTATTAACGGGAAAACAGTCAATGAAATGCATTTTTTAACAATAACGAGTGACAAAATTTGTAAAAACAAAAAGTAGTAAAAATAAAAAATAAAAAAATCGACCAATTATCAGAATTTATTAGCAAAATAGGAAATCATCCATCATTTAATTAACTGTTCTTTATTTGTTTTATTGCTATATAGATATTAGTAGTTAATAAGACAAAAAACCTACAGCTTGTCATGTTACATATTACATGTTTGACCTGAAGATCTTCACATGGTGGACAATCTGCTGCCTGTTACAGTACAAAGTGCTGAACCCAGACACTCCTTCTGTAAAAGTTAAATAAATGTCTAATCTTCTGATTATTAGATTTTATATATCAGCATATAGACACACTATATGGACAAAAGTATTTGGCTAAACCTGATAATTACTTAATTCGGGTGTTTCAATCAATCAGGCTCCTTATTCCCAGTGAAAGGCCAATCTTAATGCTTTAACATATAAAGACATCTTGGACAACGCTATGCGTCCAACTTTGTAGCACCGGTTTTGGGCCCTCTTTCTATTCTATTTCGATGGAACAAAAATAGGTGTTCGTAGGTGTTCGAAGTCATTCAAACACCTACGAAATCAAAGCATGGACTATAAAGACATGGTTTGATGAGTTCAGTGTGGAAGAACTTGAATGGCCCGAACACAGAGCCCTGACCTCAACCCCATCGAGCACCTTTGGGATAAACTGGAATGGAGATTGCGAGTCACGCCTTCTCATCAGTGTCTGACCTCACAAATGCTCTACAGAAGAAAGGAATTCCTACAGAAACACTTCAAAATCTTGTGGAAGGAGAGTGGAAGCTGTTGTAGCTGCAAACGGGGGAACAGCCCCATATTGAAGTATATTTATTTGGCAGGTTTGGTCAAATACTTTTGTCCATGTAATGGATTTTAAATCAGCTTATATGGTTCACATGGAGCATCCGTGATTTAAGAGTACATTCATAACATTAGCATTAATAAATTCAGGATTTTGCTTTATAGCCATAACCGCTGTTAGAGCTGTGTAGAAAATCAGAATACACAACTTTAACAGATTCATCTTACAGTCTTACATGTCAGAAACTTTGCATTTGCATATTTAGGGCATTTCAGGTGGCTTTTGCAATTTGTTTTGCTTCTTTACCTTTCTATTAAAATCCTCTTTGCTTGGCTGAGGCAAAGCGTGGTTTATCAGGTTTTAATACTTTTCCTCCCTCCATCCCTCCATCTGTCCCTCCCTCTCTCTCTTTAACTTTCATGCCGAATGCCAGAGATGTTAAATAAGGAAGCAAACATGTCCTCTTTTCAGTTTTTTTCCCTACAGTTTTCTCCTCTCCTTTTCACAACTTTCTCTTTATATAACTTACTCTCCCGCTTCCACCTTTTCCTGTCGTGTCATTCCCCAAGATATCACTTTCTTATTCCTGTTCCGTCACTAAAATAGGATTTCCTTTATGAGTTGCTTTATGTTTCATTTTTTCCCTTCCTTATTGTAGTCATAATTTTCATTCATTCTTTTTTTTTATATCTGATTTAGCCTCATACTGTACACACTCGCTTATCTTAGTTTTGTTCTGTTTTCCGCTACAACTCCACTGGCCTCCTCTTACATTCCTCATGCCCATGTGTCATTAAAGAAAGAAAGCAGTCAGCGTCCTGCTCAGTGTAGTCTGTGTGTGTGTGTGTGTGTGTGTGTGTGTGAACCAAGAAACGCCGGAAAGTAAAGCACCCCTCCTCGCTCTGATAATGCCACACAATGAGAGTGTTTCTTATTATCCAGGGATTATGTGTCCTCAGAAGAGTGTAAAAAATAACTTCTCTGTGTGGTCTCTGTTCTTCAGATGATACCGTGTATATGGATAACGATGCTGAGAAAAAGGAGTATGTTTTGAATGACACTGGGAAAATCTACTACGGGACCGAGAAGCAGATCGGCGCTCGCACCTGGAACTTTGGACAGGTGCAGTGAGGACAGAGAAAAAACTCACAGAGTTCTTTGAAGTCATTCAAACACCTACGAAATCGAATTGAAAATCCTTTCTGAAATTCTCCTTTTTAATGACCTATTTAATCAGATTAGTTCATGTTAAGTAAAACAGCAGTGAGAATTATTCAAATGTACTGCTACTTCCAACTTTTAGTTCCTCACCATCGTAACTAATGTCGTCTTACTTATTTATTTATTTTTTAACCATGTTTCCTAAATAATATGAAGAAATTAATAACAAGATAGAACATCAAAGAATGGATGGACTAATAGTTGTTGCTGTAGCTCCTTAGCTAACTAGCTAAGTTTAGTGATGACATTTATAAAAATACCCATACTGTAGGTTTGGCTCTTCAAGTCAACCCAGGACTTATTATTACATTTATCATAAACGACGTTTACAGAACTCCAAGCACAGTACCGTGATAAGACACTTTTGAACAGTGCAAAGTTTTTAAAGAAGACCGTCTGTCCATTAATGTCGATCCCTTAGGCGAGGTGCCCTTAGGCATTAAAGCAGTTCCTGGGAGGCCTGCATTTCAGACATGAAGCAGGCAGTCCGATCATGACTCTGGTGTACTGAGAAAACGTTCTACCTTGTTGGTATCCAAGCACTTATGAAACCTGGGATAAGTGCATTAGTGTAGCAGGGGATTAAATAAAGTTAGTTTTACTCATGTCAAAACATTAAATATAATAATAATTATTATTTTTTATAAACCCTTATAAGACATTAAGGATTACTATATGGATGGTTGCGTCAGGAAGGGCATCCGGCGTAAAACCTGTGCCAAGTTGTAATGCGGACTGGATATTCCGCTGTGGCGACCCCTTGTCGGGAGCAGCCGAAAGAACATCAACAACATATGGAATAGGAAGGAACAGTACTATATACGGAATATTTAATGTATGAGTTTAATGTAACAGTGAAGCCATTCCTAAAAGAAGCCACTCCTAAAAGAAAGAAAGAAAAAATATGAAAGTAAAAAAAAAAAGTAGAAACAATAGGGTGGAATAAAAATAATGAAGCAGATCAATGCATTTATGGATTGAATGATGGACAAATAGTGGATCTTGTATAGATGTGTGTCCTGTATTTATTTCTTTTCTGGAAAAACTAACTCATTTATCTGTTAACTTTATTTGACTGTTTAGCTTCCATATTTATTACCTATAATACTGAGCAACATTTTCATTTCTGTGTGTTTTTCAGTTTCAAGAAGGGATTCTGGACGCCTGTTTGTATGTGCTGGATGAGAGTGAAATTTCTCCATCAGGTCGCGGGGATCCAGTGAACGTGGTGCGAGTCATATCCGCCATGGTGAGTGAATGTCACACTTCCTGAATATGGTAATGATAAGTCAAACCAACCCCACCCCCAACACACACACACACACACACACACACACACACACACACACAAAATTTTGGGGTTTGAATTTACATAGTCTACTGTTTGTACTTTATATATTAAGGCGTAATTAATCTACAGTTTGGCCTAGAAGGAGATCAGCTCCAGCCTTACTTCTTCACACCCCTATGTGGATTTTCTTACCACAGTTCTGTCTGTTTCTGTCTGTTTTGCTCTAACAAAAAACAATATGAAATGAAACGTTATAGTAAAGTCTTTTATTTTTTATAAAAGATCAGTGAGCTCAGGTCATAATATTGATGAAATATTATTAACGTACTTTTTAAGTAGCTCAGCTGATGAAACATTAAATACAACATAATATAATGAGTGTTTTTTTCAGATAGCAATCATTCACCAGGTTATTTTTAGTTGACCCTTTACTGGATTTTACTCCTGGCATGGAGATGCTATTTAAAGAAACATTTTCATCTCTGTGCTCCAGATCAATTCCCCGGATGACTGCGGAGTTCTGGAGGGAAACTGGTCTGGGAACTATCTGGGTGGGACGCCTCCCACGGCATGGAGCGGCAGCGTGGACATTCTCAAGAAGTATCACAATGAAGAAGGAACTCCTGTCAAATACGGCCAGTGCTGGGTATTCTCTGGGGTCACGACCACAGGTGGGTGTGTATCCTGGGGGCTCAACAGTGTGTCTCACTGCCCTGCTGAGATATTCATAGTTACTGTACCACTGGCCAATAGGAGAACGTCCCCGACAGAACATTCTGCTGTCAGTCTGTCTCAAAATACCCTGACCGCATTCCTGGCAGTCCTATCTACAGTGGCCCTGACTCATGTTGTGTGCATGTTTGTGTCTCTCCTTGTGTTTCTCACGCCACCTAAAGCCCTACCAATTCAACAGCAAATGAGTTTAATCATTATCTGATTAACATTTGCGCTGGCCTGGGAAAAACATTCACATGGTGAAATTTGATAGTTTACTGTTATCAAAGGACCATGAACTTTTTGGGGGGAAATCTTTTGAAAAACAAACAAACGAAAAAACAAAACAAAACCAAAAATTATAATAATAATTATATTTTTAAAAAATAATTCAACTGTACAGCATCACTTTTAACTTTTTGGGAGCTGACAACAAACTGTATTCCGTAGACTGTACCAGTTTTTACCAATTACCATGTAATTAATTCAGGTGGTAATGGCTCTGGGATGCTGATTGGCTGGTTGGGGATTCGATCCCTGCTACTACTGGGTCACCACTGTTGGGCCCTTAAGCAAGGCCCTTAACCCCGACTTCTCAAATGTACCCTCTGGCTACTGAGATTGAGTGCCACTCTCAACCCTGGAGAAATTGGATGGGTTGTAGCAGGAAGGGCATTTGGCATTGAACCCCTAAAATATATGGAGAAAACCCAAGAAATAAAATGTGTTTAACTGATTTTTTTTAACCTAAATATTCTTTGTTCATTCACCGCTCCCATTAGGGGTCAGCGCAGTGGATCACCAGGTTTGAACAATTAATTTGGCACAGGTTTTATGCCAGATGCCCTACCTGGCGCACCCTTTAATCAGGTTATCCAGAGAATCCACTAACTTGTACAACCACCAGGAATCAAACCCAGATCTCGGGGGTAAAAATGCTGAACTCTAGCCACTATTCCACCCAGGAACACACTTCCTCCTTAAAAATAATCTTGGCTACATTGGAAAGTAACTAAAATGACCTTGTTTTGTGAAATAACAGACAAAAATTGGGCAATTTGATGTATTTATTGGTATCCAGTTATCCTGGAATGCCATACTGTACATACTGTACAGTAGTAACTCAGGTCACCTGTCTTACCTACTTCACTTTTTCTCTCTTTCAGTTCTAAGGTGTCTGGGTATTCCATCTCGTAGTGTAACAAATTTCCAATCTGCTCATGACACCGATGTCTCCCTGACCACTGATGTGTATCTTGATGAAAACCTGGAACCGATTAATTCCCTTAACTACGATTCTGTGTGGTGAGTTTGACTATTCACGCAGACATTATCCATTAAATCACTTAGATGTGCTGTGTCCTTGATTGTACTGTAATTGTGCATACAGGATGTTGATATTATCTCAAATATACAGTATATGAAGAACAAACATACTAAACTTTTCCCAAAGCCTTTCTTTACTAAGTGGTTGAATTGGACACAATCACGGCTCCTTAGTAGGTTGCCTGCTTATGTAGTTCGTTTGTTGGAGAGTGACTTCATATAAATAGACGTATATTTGTCACGTATACTTTACAGCACAGTGAAATTCTTTTCATGCATATGCCAGTTTGTTAGGAAGCTGGGGTCAGAGTGCAGGGTCAACTATGATACAGCAGCTCTGCGGCTGTGGCATTTAAGGACGCAGCTCAAGGGTTCAACAGCAGGGAAGCATGACAGTGCTAGGGCTTGCTCCCCCACCTAACACCCATAATCATAAATTTGAATGCTGTTTGGGCTTTGTCTTGGCCAAAACACTTAAAATGTATAAATGGTATTAAAATAATCTGATATGATAAATAGACTACTGGGAAAACCAGCCAAAAAACCCTTGATTACCTCTAGCCCCTGTCTATTTGCTACTTCCTTTGTCTTTCCAGGAACTTCCACGTGTGGAACGATTGCTGGATGGCTCGACCTGATTTGCCACCCGGTATGGGGGGTTGGCAGGCTGTTGACTCGACCCCCCAGGAAACCAGTCAAGGGACGTTCCGCTGCGGCCCCGCCTCCATTACGGCAATCCGCACGGGTCAGGTCTACTTGAAGCATGACACACCTTTTGTCTTTGCCGAGGTGAGTCTGGAAGGTCAAAGTTTTATTTTTACCACCTGAAACCCACATCTATTAAATGAAATGATATACCATTGAAACCAAATGAACTAATCCAATAAAAATATTAGCTGATTATATTACCTGCATGTCATGTTAGGTGAACAGCGATAAGATCTACTGGCAGAAAGAAATGGATGGCACGTTCTCCAAGATCCACATTGAAAAGAATGTTGTGGGACGCTGTATCAGCACCAAGGCTGTTGGTTCAGACCAGCGCAGCGACATCACACACCTGTACAAACATTCTGAAGGTAAGATTACACGGACAAACACACTTTACACGATTGATCAAATTCTGCTTATATAACAGGACTAAAAACAGCCATCTTGTTAACAAGAGAACTATTCAGTGAAGAAATGGTCTAGTTTGAGGACTAATAAGCACTTTCCATGCCAGCATTGTTGCATTAAGAGCTCGACCTACAGTATTAGAGCACATACAAGAGATATTCAAGTCAAACCCGGACGTTTAATAATCCCCTGCTACTCTAATGCACTTATCCCTGGGTTTCACTAGTGCTTGGATACCATCCAGGTAGAAAGTCCTCTTAGTACGCCAGAGTCATGATCAGACTGCCTGCTTCATGTTTGAAACTCTGGCCTCCCAGGAACTCCATTATTGGGTCAGAAACATGTGGAAATGTCTTCAAATGACTGTGCAAGTGGAAAAAAGGAAGGTGTTTGTTGATCAAACCAGGCCATTTTTTAAAAATTAAACGTACAGGCTGGTAAAGGAGTTCTTCTGGCCTCCCAGATATTCCATTAATGGCCCAAAAATATCTTGGAGTGAGGTTAGGACTCACTAATGACATGTGGTAATAACCCCAAGCCGAGTTCCTGTAGCCGAATCCAACAAGTTATCCATTGATTTTTCTGGATCAGGCGTTCCACTTGCTGATAGTTCACTGGAACGAAGGCCACCTCGGCTAGGATCATCATTCACAGACATGAGGTCTTTAAAATGCATCATTCACATGCTTTACTACGGGTGAGTCTTATCACCATACTGAAGTCTTCTGCAAATCAGTTTCATGCTTTCATTCATAAGAAATTTCATCACAAGTCCAAGTGTGACTTGAAGGCCCTTCATATTTAAAAGTACAGCTGGAGTTATGAAGAAGCTTAATGGTGTAATGACTTTTCGCCACATCACACACGATAATGTAACCAATGGCAGAAACAGCAGAGTAATCTGGGAAACGTTTAGAGATGACGTTTGTGTTTGTGTTGATGGAACAGTTTTGTCAAGGCAACATGATTCCTCAGATGTGTCGTCATGTTCTCTCAGTACTTATGCCTTGAGGTTCATCTCATTTCATCACCTGCCAAAACTGTAGCAAAGGTCTACCATACTACTCATTACTCAGCCGTGGATTTACTATTCACTGTAGCACTGATCCAGGTGATCTCTTATTTTATGAGAAGAGGATGTTGGCAGACGTGGAATGACTCCATCTGATCCTTACTGTCAGAACAGGAGGTCCTGTGAATGTACCTGTGACGAGTTTATGTATGAGATCTGATATATTTTTTGGCCCAAACTTGAACAACATTTGAAAATTCTAAATACACTGAAAACCTTTAATATGGTGCTTACAGGTCGCCACATAATACGTTGTGCATATTGAAACTGAGATCATTGGAAAGAGCTTAGAGACAGATATACTGTAAAGGCAAAGTCTGGGAAGACAGGTTATTAGAGAATACAGTATGTTAATGCCAATCTGGCTAATCCATAGCAAAATTGTCAATGCTTCCAAAACAGCTCTGTCCCCTCAAGTTGTAATTTCGGTCCTCCATGGGCACATTGCATGGATGCTTGATCAGATTGAGATCTTGGAAATTTGAAGGCCGGATCAACAACCTTGAACTCTTTGCTTGCTGAACCCCATACAGAGCAAGCTGTTTTGCACTGGGCGTTCTGATACCTTTCTATCATGGCCAGCATTAACCTTTTTCCAGCAACTGGTGGTACATTGGCTTTTCTGTGGGATCAGACCAAACAGGCTGGCCTTTACCTATAAGACAAAAACATTCGTGAGCTCACATGGTAACGACGCATCACTAGTCAGTTTAACATTTCCATCTCCTTTTCTAGGCTCTGAAGAAGAACGTATCTCAGTAGAGACTGCCTGTCGCTACGGCACCAAGCCGAACGTATACGCTTCGGCAGCGACGGACGACGTGTGCATGGAGGTGCGAGTGGAAGGTGAGGGGCCGCGCATGGGTAGTGATGCGAACCTCAAGATCGTTTTGAAGAACCAAAGCGAGAAACCACGCAAGACCACGCTACATAGTCAGGTGGCTGTGATGTACTACACGGGCGTGCTGAAGGACACGGTGAAGAGCGAGAAAATTTCTGTGGATCTCTTGCCAAATGAAGGTAAGCTGGACATATCAAATAAATAAAAAAAAATGTTAACCTAGAGAAGACTTTGGACATCATCGTTCTTTTCTGTGGTCATAAATCGAATCATAAGAATCTTCTTATATGAGGTCACATATAATCTGCTTGTTTAAGCGCTGTACATAGAATAAAAACAAAAAATGATGAGAAAAAAGGGATTTTCTTTGGGGGGGGGGGTAGGGGGGGATACACACCAAAGAACAATTTGAATGCTGAAAATTACGAAAATTTTAATTTTGCATAACATATGCCATTTAAATTAATATCATAATATTCATAATATGCATGTTTTAATAAATATCTAATTAAAATTTTGTTATCTATGATTTAGCTATCACTATAGGAACAGTGATGTAATATACAGTAGTCGCAAATATAATGTACTGTTGTATTGCTTACTAATTATTATTGCTACGCAGTCAACCATCATCACCTGACTAATTAGATTTTGATGAATTTCTTTCTTTTTTCCACCAGAGAAAGTGATAAACTGGGTGTTGCCTTACCATCACTATCAGAACCAGCTGGTGGACCAGGCGGCGCTGATGCTCACGCTGTCAGGTCGAGTTAATGAAACCATGCAGGTGCTGGCTTCTCAGACTAGCTTCAGGCTGCGCACACCAGACATCCTCATTGAGGTAAGAAAAAAAAACCCAAGAAATAGAAATAGAGATTTTAACCACATTTTGGCATTTGGGGTTTTTATATACATTGAGTTCTATTTTTCCAGCCACTCGGAGAGACCTATGTAGGGAAGGAAGCAACGGCCAAGCTGACTTTCACCAACCCGTTACCGTGCACCCTGCGCAATGTAGTCCTGAGGGTGGAAGGTCTCGGACTTAGGAACCTCCATCCCATCAAAGTGGGGTAAGAAATGGAAGATTGGACCCTGGAGCAATGGAGAAAGGTCATGTGGTCGGATGAGTTCAGATTAACCCTATTCCAGAGCGATGAGTGCATCAGGGTAAAGGAGGGAAGCACATAAGAAGTACAATATAGTGGCCACTGTTCAAGCCAGTGTTGTAATCTGAGGTTCTTCAGGTCTAGACTCAGCAAAGTCATGTGGGAATAAAATGAAGATGACCTGAATGTACTGAATGACCAGGTTATCATATCCATGGGGTTTTTCATCACTCAGATTGTGAAAGAGTGCTTCTTGGAGCATGAGGAATCATTTTAACACATGAACTGAACACCACATTGCGTTCTGTAATCAAAGCTAAAAGTGACAGAATGAGAACTTGTCCAACTTGAGTATGCAACCTTTTTTTTGGCCAGGCAGTGTAGATGTCTGAGCAAACACATATGGTTGGGACTGATCATGTGACTGATCATGTGGACACATGATCAGTCACATCCATATAAGATATGTTTGCTCAAATCAGTGCCACGGATCATGTGTCCACATGCTTTTGACGATACAGCATGTACATTATCATTGCATCATAATAAGTAAGGATTAGAATATTATGGAATATTCATATGGAAAATAATTATCAGGTTCAGGTTTACGGTGCTTTGTATGCATAACTAGAATAGTTTTTTCAAAAGTGCATGACTTCTATCAACATAATTGTACACCACATTGAATTATTATATTATCAACATTCTATAATAAGAAGAAATAACAACAACAATAATGATAATAATAATATACTATAATAATATAATATACTATATATATTGTTTCCTCAGTGACGTGAGTAAGCATGCCACGGTGAGGGTGACGGAGCACTTCATCCCCTCGGTCGCCGGGACGAGGAAGCTGGTGGCGGCTCTGGACTGTAAACAGCTCTCACAGGTCCACGGCGTCGCCGACATCGTCGTACACGAGCGCCAGTGAACGCTTAATCCTCAGCTGATGATTTTTGTACACTGAAAAAAAAACCCAACAACATATACTGTAGTCTCCATGTGAGCTTGTACTGTAAACAAAGAACAGATCTAAATTCTTTAAACACAAGGGCCTAACACTTCACCAGTTCTGAGACCGGATTGTAGTTGTTTCTTTTCATTTTGAGCCATATTAGATTAGTATTAATGAGGTTGTGCTGCTGCTGCTGCTGGACATAGAAATCATTTCAGATTAACAATCTGACCTATTTTATTCTGATTAATATGAAGAACTTTTACGTAGGAAAGTATTATTCTTCTTTAAAGATCCATGCTTAAAAATTATTTAATGGCAACATTGTAAAGACATTGATATGTTAGTTTTAATAAGCATATATTTTAGATGCAGAAGAGGGGGAGATTTATATCTTTTTAACATTATTTGTACAACAGTTGGTTCAGACTGAGCAATCTGACTGGACGATTTGATCATGAGTGATGATAATGGACGGTAACACCACCGGGATGGTTACCTTTATTTATCCCGAAGTGTCCCAGGTGTTCTACAATCATTAATTACACTGTCGTTTGCACAATGGATGTGCTATTAATTACACTGTCAGTTGTCCGGTTTTGCCAGTCGTGTTAATAAACAAACAAATCATAATGCGTTGATAAGAAATAGGTGTTTGCATAACTGTTATATAAAAGCAGTATCACACCCGAGGTTGTACTGTACTGGCTGTGGCCTCATGCCTTCGAGCACATCACTGTCATGCTATATCCATCCAGCAGTACAGAATGACCGCGAGTACGATATTGCTTAAATAATATTATATAACATCACTGAGTACTTCACATCTCTTCATTAAACAGTGTTTACAAGAAAAAAAAACATATTTATATGGCCTTTATTACTTAAAAAACTAACCATCAAACATATGGGTGAATTTAATTAATGTAGCTTCTACTTTATTTATCAATTTGTATTCAAAGAAATGTATTTTATTGTTAATAAATTGACTTACTAAAATTGTTGCATTCTTGATTCTAATTGGTCAGAGCGTGTTGATTCATTGTCTATAACAGCAGGTTTTCTCAGCCTTATAATTAATTTAAGAGAAAGTGTTTTTTAGCAAAGAAAAAAAAACGTATTGATTAGAGAAAGTGTTTGTTATTGTAAAAGGACAGTTATAGGAATTACACACTTTGGTATATCCTGCTAAAAACAAAAAAAAATCTGCTACTTTGATATAATTTTTTAAGAGTAATAATCTAGATGCACTTCACAGAAAGCTTCAGTAAGTCCTATAAGTGCCTGAAAAGCTGTTCTAAAAAAAGGGATGTGATTTTGAGTCCCAAAAGACTCAATATTCAGGAGTCTGTTTTGAACAGTAGAGCTACTTTGGACTTACTGTACCTGTGGCCCTCTTGTGGACACAACAAATAAACACGAGCCAGAATAAGTTGGTAAAACCCACAAATATATATATATATATATTTTTCCCCATTGCATGTTATAACATACAATAAAACATTACAATTAAGCATTATTAAACATTATGTTTATAAGCTACTATCTCTAAATAAATACAAAACATAACCAAACAGTTGGTAAAATGTTTCTTATATAGATTTAGTAATTTAGTTGACTTCTAATGTTTCAAATAAGAAGGAAAATATGGCACCGTCATCATTATTCATAGTTAGCAACATTATCATCTGGAATAATCTTGAAGTATTTTATTATAAAAAATAATCGCAAGCACACAACACAATGAAGCTTGGATTTTATGCTTTGCAGATCAGTAGTCAGAGTTGTACAAATCAAGGCCTCCCAAACCTGGAGCTAATCAAAGCCTGAGATTATAAAGCCTCATTCTGACAGATACAAAATGTAAGAAACAATTCCACACGCACACATTGTCCATCATTTCATTGTGGCAGCATTCAGCGAACAGTACTGCAGATGTCCTCTACCACTTGGTTGAACTCCTCGGGCTGGTCCGAGTACACGTGATGAGAGGCGTCATCAATCAACTGTAAGGAAAATAAAAATTAGGCTAAACCAAATATCTCAAATAGTAGCCTTGACATTTCAGGATTAGTTAATTAGGATTATTTTAGTACTAACTAGTGGTCGTTTCTGGTCGTACTGTAGTTGGATGAAGTGAATATTTTGTGTTACTCACCACCACCTGCGTGGGGCTCTGGCCTCTGATTTGGGCAACATGGGTGCCGGTGGAACTGTCCACCCAGGAACGTACACCATACACCATGGTGACGGGCATCGTGGATGGCAGCAGATTCACTCGATGGATCATTGGCTTCATTGCCCAGCCAAGGGACCCAGACATGGCTCTAAATCCCACCTCACCACTGTAAAATAGGAAGAGGCAGACATACACAGGGTTAGATTGAGTGAGTTTCCATTAGCTGTAAGCCATAATCATCAAAATTCAAAGAAATAAACACTTGAAATCAGTCTGTATAGTAATGATTTTCACTTTTTGAATTGAATTACTAAAATAAATAAACTTTTCCACGATATTCTAATTTATTGAGATGCACCTGCATGTTTGAAGCAGTAACCATTAACCAGTCATTCTGTCAATACGTGTGTTTACATGCGCACTAATAATATGATGGTAAAATCTGACTATGGCATTTACCACATAATTGAAGTCATCATGTAAACAACATACTAAGAAACTTTTGGATTTCATGATGTTAAAGATTTAAGATCAGTA
>JAQMYG010000018.1:18380028-18393075 GCA_030014215.1 Clariallabes teugelsi
TATGAACATATTATGTACATGGTAAATTTGTATACTATTATGTTAATTATAATAAAGGTTGTAATGTGTTTATACTTTTTTCTGTTTTTTTTTTCTGACCAAATGTCTAACTGACCAAATTTTTCTGTTTTTTTTTCTGACCAAATGCTTGTACTGTACTGTATGTTATGAACATGGTTTTTATGAAAAACATTCTCTAGCACCATACTGTATACTGAACTGTTTTAGGAATCTTATACTACAGCTTTTCACAGATCAGAGATGTGCAAAAAATAATATGAATCCAATTATATTGTAGACCAGCTGTTTAGTTTTGGATTTTATTTCAAATAAAAGGCAAGACACACTGCATGAAACTGAAACAAATGAGTTTTGTTGCACATATTTTCTTATTGCAAATCTGATAAACTGACACCAGAAAACTAAACCCTCATGTTGTGTTGGTTTGTGGCTCATACTCATAATGTTTCTCATAAGGATATAAGATGATTGTGGATGGATCAGCATTTTGTGACACAGAAACAGGTGCTAACAGGATATAGCACATTTAATTTTAAAAGTCTAAATATAACGCTCACACTAACAAATTTGATTCTATTTCAGAAAAGCAGATGCAACAGTGAAGGCTGTGGCTAAAATTTCTCTTTCCTATAACCATAACATGTGTGTCTGATGCTCTCACCCCCATGGCTAACCTTGAAGAGCTGAGCAACAGTCTAGTAGAGAAAACAGTCTGGAGAAAAGCGAGTTTTCACAGAAGGGGTTTCGGTTCGGCCCCAATCACAAGCCATGTTTACCTAAACATTTCCTTTCAATTTCAAAAGGGGGAATGGGCGATGGTATGCGAATTTGTGTTACTAATAACATAGGTAAAGGAATTACGATGAAGCAAGAGCACACAAAAAGTAAAAGGACATTGTAAAGATGAAATGTTGTGTTATTGTGCAAAATTCTCTGCAGTTTTATCTAAAGTACAGGCCCGCGGCCTGGGATTACACAATAATCCAGCAATTTAAGTAACCTACAGCGCGAAACTTTCTCATGTCACAACAGCTTATGTAAATAGACAGGAAATTATCGAGGACCATATCTAAAAGAAAGTGTTATATAGCGCCTTTATACAGATGTTATATTATTAATATTATAAATATCATTAATATTATAAAGATAATACTTTATGATAAAATGCATTAGGGTGGAAAGTAATTAACTACCTCTCTACTACACTGGTTACAATACTTTTTTACTCACAGTTCACTCTAAGGGTACTTTTTACTTTTTTTTTTTATTTACTTTTTTGCCACTTAAGTGAATCCTTCTGCATTGTTCTCCCTGACTGCTGAAGCCACATTTCATGATAAGAATTTAAAAATCTACCATAGATTCTCTCCCACCCCAATCCCTACACAACAATTTCAGGATTTCCCTTTTCTTTCACTGACACATTTATCTATCTGTACAGTATGTTATACTTAGAATGTTATAAACATAATGCACTCTGTAACATTTATATAGCACCACATACTGAACTGTTACTGATCTTATACTACAGCTTGTCACAGATCAAAGAGGTGCAAAAAATAATATAAACTCAATTGTATTGTAGACCATAATTTTAGTTTCGCAGTTCATTGATAGGAAAAGTTAAAGACACATTGCATGAAACTGAAACAAATAGCAGAAAGCACCACCTGTGTATTCAGTTAACCCCAGAAATCAGAGGTTGTGAGACAGTAATATTTGTGGACAGGTGTCACAGAGGTCAAAGCTTTATGAAAGAGATGAGACACTGGGACATGCACGCAAGCATCAGTTTAGACGGTCAGGCCCAAAATTTGTGCAAACTGTGGTTTTCGACACTGCAAGCTTAGCAGGAAGTGGAACTGCTTTAGTACAGACAAGAATCAGCAAAGATTCAGCACAAATTGAACATAAGCTACTTAATTGTATATCTTTAGTTTTAAGTTATAGAACCCAAACAATTTTGAGATAATATTTTGACGTGTCCTTTTTAACAGCCTTAAAGAAAACATGCACAAATTCAGTTTGCAAGCCTTCCTGAGGACATGCAGCTTGTGGTTTTCTATATGGACATTTGAGTTTCGAGTGTGTAACCATGAAAGAAAGAGAGACAGAGTAGGAACTAAGGGTAGCGCATTTGCCAACTGAGTCTCTTAGAAAACCATGAGTTTTTACTCACTAGTCGGTTCTATAACTCTCTTTGTGTTATTTTTTTGTTCATCAGGTAAGACTAAACCTATCTAATTCTTATGTAATGCATGCTTTATTCCCTAAAAGTTAAATAATATTAAAGTATTAATATAATCTTATATTAGATTAATTCCTTTCTTGGAGCAGACAGTTAAAGTCTGTTAGAATTGACACGGTGATTCCTGATTCAGTCCAAATCTCTGTGAATATCAGTGTGTGTGTGTGTGTGATGTTAATGCTGTTTTCTATTGTTGCTTGTGTGCAGATGTAGAGAGCATGACGACACTAAAAAATGTAGTTACAAAACGTGGAAGACTGGTCACTATTCCATGTCTTTATGATGAGCAATACAAAACAAACCGTAAATTCTGGGGCAAAGTAAATGGCAAGAATTCCTGCAGTGTTTTAGCCTACACAAACACAACTGGAATTACATCAGTCATTGATTATCCAGAGCAGAATCTGTTCACTGTACAAATTAACCCCGTCTCTGATTCTGGAAAGTATTGCTGTGTAGCAGAAACTGGTGGTAACTCGGACCGTGAGAATTTGTACCTGACAGTTAGTGAAGGTAAGAAACGTAAACAAGGCAGAAATATAAGATTTGTGACAGATTCACTTAAACAACTCATTTGCTGTCTGTTTATTCAGATCCTGATCTGTCTGTAGTGAAGAGCAGAGTGAGCGGTGCAGAAGGTGGAAGTGTCACAGTCCAGTGTCTCTACAGTGCTGCATATAGGAATACAGAGAAGCAGTGGTGTAGATTCAAAGACAGAAGCTGCAGCACAGTGGGGAAGACTGACACATCCCAGAATTCAGCAGTGCACATCAGTGATAATGGGAGATCCTTCAGTGTGGAGATAAGAGGACTGAAGAAGAGTGATGCTGGCTGGTACTGCTGCAGTGCAGGAGATCTGCAGGTTCCTGTTCACATCAGTGTCAGTGATCTACCTCCAGGTATTATCACACACACTCATCCCTGATTTAACACACCATGAGATAGAAATCACAGTTTTATTTCATTTTATTTTGAATGCAGTGACTAAAGCATCGACTACAACAGGAACTCTAACCACTCACCATGTCAGTACTTACACGTAAGTAAGACGCTCCATTTTATGCTATTGTCCTGATATGTTATCCTGCTATTTATATTTTTTGTCATTAGAACTTAAACTTACTGACTACTTTATTAGGAACACCTGAGCACCTGCTTATTTATACAATTACACAATCAGTTAAAGCCTCAATGAGCAAGTGTTCTGTGCATTTTGTGAATCTGTGATGGGAAAGTATTCATTTTAATTATGTATTTAATTAAATTTTCTCGTCATAAGTTCCTGTTTAATGAGTACAGTGAAACGAGAAGGAGTTTGCGAGTGTTCCACAAGACGAGCAATGATTTTTAATAAATTTTAACTTGGAAAATGAACAAGTCTTGGTTTATGAGTACCAAGTATCATGTATCACGCATGCGCTTCTTGTTTTGACGCCGAACATCATGTGATCACAACCGAGCCAACAATTTTTCTCTCTCTTGCGCTGCGGAATTGTGGGTAATCGTCTCCCCTGCTACTGTAGGTCTTAGTGCTCATCTCTTACTGGTATAATCAACATCCGTGCACACGTGTACTGTTTACTATAACACTGTGACCCCGTGTTTATATTTTGTGTTCATTATTTTTATGAATTTATTTTTTGGGGCTGTGGAACGAATAATTTGATTTTTCAGTATTTCTTATGGGATTTTGGTTTACGAGTGTTTTGAAATATAAGCCCGCTTCCAGAATGAATTGTGCTCGTAATCCAAGATTCCACTGTACTAACTACTGTATATCTATAGGAAAGAGAAATTTATCAGTGATATTAGGATTGTCCTTTGGCTCTTTTGGTACAGTACCGTGAAAAAAATAAACATGTAATTCATTTTTATTTATTATAAATTAAACTTTCAAACATGTCAGTTTTCAGTTTCAGTGGAAATTGTTACCTTTTAATCTACTCAAAAAAATTCATGTGTTGCTGGAGTTTAATTTTTATTAGTGACATACACCAAGTAGGGCCCTTGATCAGGGTTGGAGAGTGATTTGGCTTTCAGCCTTGTGTTAGGAGCTAGTTAGCTTTGTAACTGTAAGTTTCATATACAGACGGTCCAGAATGACTGAGGACCATACAGACCTACTTTCACCCACACTGCAGTTGACAGTTAGTGTAATTAATAATTGTTAGAAGACCTGTGATGCAAAGGGAGGGTCTGGTAGAGCTCAGTGGTTAAGGCACTGGACTACAGAAGGTCCCAGGTTTAAATCCCACGACTGCCAAGTTGTCCCTTTTGGGCCCTTGAGCAAGGCCCTTAACCCTCAACTGCTCACATGTATAATGAAATATAAATGTAAGTCGCTCTCGATAAGGGTGTCTGCCAAATGTCTAAAATGTAGATAAGTGAGACATATAAATTTATTAAAAGTTAATTGTCCCAATAGTGCTACCATATATCATTACCACTCATGGAATGCCTTGAGTCCAATCAGATTGCTGAGTTGGAACAAACAGATGTATAATTAATTTGTAGTGTTCTGTTTATGGCTAATGCAAGCTACAAAGCTAACTAGCTACTAACACAAGGCTAATTCCAAAATCCCTCTCCAACCCCTGATTAAGGGCACAAATTGGTGCATGGAATTCTAAATTACACCCTACAGTACATAGTGCACTAGCTTTCCATATTTATTATCATCACATTACAAAGTAAAAATCCACACCTGTCACAGGCTAGTTCATCACTGGGTATAATAAAACGATATTAAATGAAAAGTGACTGCATTTATTATTACCTTGTGTACTGTATATAAATGAAGGAAAACACTTTAAGTGGTCAAACTTTACTTTGACCTCAAGTCAGTGCTCCCTAAATTCCATCAGTATGTTGACTTTGCAACGAGGGGAAAACATGCTGGATCTTGTTTACACAAACATCCCTGGTGCATATCGGGCAGAGCCCCGCCCCCACCTGGGCTACTCAGACCACATCTCTGTTATGCTAATTACAGCATATAGACCACTCATCAGGTGTTCAAACCAGTTCTTAAGCAGGTGAAATATTGGCCAGCAGGAGCCATCTCTGCTCTTCAGGACTGTTTTGAGAACACTTACTGAAACATGTTTAGGGAGGCTGCAACTTACGGAGACTTCATCGAGGAGTACACTTGGAGAAGTACACGTCATCAGTGACCAGCTACATTCAGCAAGTGCACTGATGACATCACTGTCTCCAAGAACATCATCTCACGACCCAACCAGAAACCTGGGATTACTGCAGAGGTGCATGCACTTCTAAAGACCCGAGACTCCGCCTTCTGAGCGGGGGACAAGGTGGCCCTAAAAACAGCAAGGGCCAAACTTTCCCGGGGCATCAGAGAGGCGAAGCACGCACACACCCAGGGAATTCACAAACACTTCAGGGACAGCGGTGACACGCATGTGGCAGGGCATACAAGCCATCATAAACTACAGGACGACATCACCTGCCTGTGACGGTCACGGCTCCCTTCCAGATGTCCTAAACTTCTCGTTTCGACATGCAGAATGACGTGATGGCGAGGAAGACCATCCCTCCTCCGAACAATTAGTTGCTGTGTCTCACCATAGCTGATGTGAGGAAAACTCTACGCAGACACCTTCACCGACTGTTACTGTTTTATTAGTGTCATTGTGTTATCGGTCATTTATTATGATGACAACCTACATTTACCGACATTTAGTGTAATTTAATCTACACTAAAAAGCTAGTTAGCTTTGTAGCTGTATGGTTCATAGACGAATGTTCAGAATCACGAGCCACTGTCATGTTTTTTCCCACGTGATCATGCTTTTCCCCTGCCCTTGGGACCGCCCTGTCCGCACACCAGACATTCATTCACGGCTGATTTCTTCCGGCTTTTAAGAATGCTCAGAGTGTGTCTCACTGCTGGATTATTGTGTCCGCTTTTACACAATTTTCTTGCATTCTTTTTGGATTGTCTTTATGCGCTCAGGTTTTTCTTCTTTGCCACATTTCCCCTTTGTTTTCACAATTCATGGACTCGATCTCTCGCTCTTGTTTACTCAACCTCGTCTCAGGCTCACGACTCGGATTTGTTACAACGCTGACTGATTTCATGCCTCTGATCTCCCACCTTCGCTTTATCGACCAGGCCTTGCCTTGTGATTCAGATTTGTTACAATGTTTACTGATTTCATGCCTCTGATCTCACCTTCATCTTGACCTTGACTCAAACTCATGTTGTTGCACAGCTGTCTAGATTTGCAGCTTTGAGCTTCTGTTTCAGCCATCATTTAACTCAAACAGCCTTGATTCCATGCATGCTCTTCATAAGTCCTTCAAAATTCTCAAATTAACAATCTCACAGGAAGGAGCGGGCACCAAGCATTTAAAAAACGCAAGTGCTCAGCACCTTCAACCTCAGGCGCATCTGCACCTCATCCCTCAATCTCCAGCTACTGGACATTTCTGACCATGACTCCCATTAATTACACTAACCAGCAAAATAACTGGTTCAATAAAGAAACAAATGTGACATTGCTAAATTATGCAGCATGGTGGTGTTGGCAGGGGTCATTAAAAAATCTGCGATATTGTGTACTAACAAATGCATGTCTATAGTTGGAGTGAATTCCTGATCTACCTAATGGCCCTTCTTTTGCTACTGGTGATACTGGTCATCATCTTCATCTGCATATTAAAAAGGAAACACAGTAAGTGTCTCTGGTCATTTATTTTCCACATCTTGCATTTCTTTAATAACAACATGGTCATGGTAGATGCTGTTCTGTTATATTATTTAAAATTAACAAGACATAGGACTTGTGAGAATTTGTTGGAGATTTATTAACAAGAAATTCCAAAGTCTACATGTCAGTGTTTAAACAGGCCAGGGCCAAACACAGTAATCAAGAGTATATCCAGAATAACAAAAAACAGAGAAACAAGGCCAGGGTCAGACATGATAGGCAGATACAGTATAACACTTATGAGTGATAACGATTGGCAAGACAGTCAATGTGTATGACCATGTGGTTTATGTAGCCTGTAAACAGGACAAAAGTGTAACTAAGAGTACATTATTATTATTATTATTAGTAGTAGTAGTAGTAGTAGTAGTAGTTCTTTAAATTTAATTTAATTTAATTAAATTAAGAAAAATTTAAAAGAGTAAATTAGCTTTTTTTTTTTGTCTCTTTCTAACTTCCAGAAGCAAAGAATCAAATCAGGACCAGAGTAAGAAGCAATGACACGACCGATCACACAGTTAGTACTGCATTTAGTGTGTGGTGTAATGCAATCCATTATCATGTAACATAATGTGTGTGTGTGTGTGTGTGTGTGTGTGTGTGTGTCTGTCTGTGAACAGCCCACTTTACCAGCTGAGGACTCCATTATATACAGCATTGTTTCTAAGCCAAAGGTATGTTTGCAATGCATTGGTCCATTTAAAAATGAATTTTAAATTATTATTAGTAGTAGTAGCAGCAGCAGCAGCAGCAGGAACAGTAAAAGATAGTTGTAGTTGTAGAAGGACTCATATTATTTAACATTTATTAATTATTATTAAAGATTTTTAAAAAAGCGGTTGTTGCATCCACAGTCTTCAAAATCAAAAGCATCAAAAGTGAATGAGGAGGACGTGACCTACAGCTCTGTAAAATTTGCTTCCAAGAAGAAAACTGTAAGTTAATTTTATTAAAACAAAGTCTAATCCCATGTAACCCAAGCTAATAAGTAAAGTGTTTAAATAAATAATCCTCAGTTTACTCACTAATCTGTCAGAATCAGGTTTGATATTGAGACTCTTATTAGTTTTTATTCATATCCTGTTCCAGGTGTCTCCAAATGATGATGATGATAAGACCATCTACAGCTCTGTAGTTTGTAAAAGGTGTGTGATACAATCAAAAACATGTGCATTTACCCTGCTCATATATGTAGGATAAAATTACAAACACACTGATTGTATTTATTCTCTTTAGAGACTGATGTAATGTTCGGCTGGAAGGAAACTGTGGCTGGTGCCTCAGGGATCTCTACTGGTCTCATATTCATCCTCAGCATTATGAACACACCTGGTCAGGACAAGGACAACATGCATCACACCCGTACCACAGACTTACATCATAGTCACATGGCCACCAGTCATTCAGAAAAGACCAGCTTCCTGAATGTAGCTGCCACATGATAACTGCTAAAGCTAACTCAATAAAATTCCCTCTACACCAGCTGTCATTATTTCCCTCCACACAGTGTACACCAGTCCAGCTCTTAAATACAACATGTGTATATACAGTACTGTAACACAATGCAGTTAAAACTCACTGCATCATAGTTGTGCGTTGTGTTACAGTTTTATAAATCCAGTTATTACACAACTGGATGAAAATGTACGAAACAGAAAGAACAATTCCAGGACCTAGAATAAATATCCTTCTATATTTTATAAACGCAAGGACCAAGAAAGTGCTGCAATTACATGTCTAATGAATATTCAAATCATTTTATTTTTGTCGGCCATTGAAGTATTGCTTAAAATAGTAATTCAGCCCTTTTTATTGTGACAATGCTTGTCTGTGTATTATTATTATTATTATTATTATTATTATTATTATTATTATTATTATTATTATTATTTTAACTGTAGGATTAAATTCATAACTCAATTAATCATCACCAAATTATCATATATAATAATAATTATCACTAATAATAATAATAATAAAAAGAATGCTTTTCATGAAATTGGATGCTAAATGTTGTATAAATAAAGATTATAGCAAACCAGGATTGAATTGTACTGATTGAATTTTGCTGAGCTAACATGCCTCATGGATGGTTCACAACATTAAGAGCAAAAGAATAAGTAATTACTTAGTCATTCATCAATATCATGAATCAGAATAATTCAATTTTTAATTCTGTTTAATGTAGCTCTAATGTAGCTTTCCAGTGTGTAATGTGATGAGAATTGAGACCAAACAGCTGTGTGTGCATCAGAAAACCAAATCTCAGCCAAAAAAAGGGCTTCAATTTGCTAAAGATTGGACTTTGGATCAATGCAAAAAGGTCATATTAATTGAATCCCGATTGAGCCTATTCCAGAGTGACAGGAGTGTCAGGGTAAGAAGGGAAGCACATGAAGAGTTGCTATCATGCATAGTGCTCACTGTAGTCAGTGTAATGATCTGCATTTGCTCCCGTTAGTCATGTCTAGGCTCAGCAACATTATGTGGACCATATATAAAGTCAGATGATGACCTGAATGTACTGAATGACCAGGTTATCACATTAGTGGGTCCTGCTGCTACAGCTGGCCTATATTTCAGGAATATTAAAACCCTGTAATACCTTAGGGCATGCAATAGGGGGAGACATCACCATGTGCTTAAATGTTTGCTGCCACCTCTGCCTGCAAGAAGTTCGAGATTTAGATGGTTCTACCTCTATGCTGGCATCAAAAAAGTCACCCAAAGTTTGCACTGGGTCCACTATATTAGGATAGTAGGATAGACTTTTTGTCACCATGAACATAGCAGATGGGAACTGTTTTAGTGACGCATTTGAAATGAGGGGAAACATACTGTTAGTGTGACAGGGTGTGTGTGCTTCCAGTGGATATCAATATTTTCCATTACAGAAGGTTCACCCACAACCAAAGATTGTTTTGTGTCATGATACATTAAACTAAGCCTCCACTCCTTAGATGGCTTCCAGGATTTGTGGACCCAAGACCGATTCTTGGAGCGAACAGCAAAAAATATATCAGCAAGGGCTACAGCCTTAGCTGCAGTCTGGAGGTCATGTGGAGGTCCTTGATTCTTGACCTGGAGCTCAGGAGACAACATTCTTGATCAAGAACAATAATTTCACTTATTCCATTAAATACAGTTTTATCTTTTGGCTGCACTCACTTGCCAAAAAGCTGTTTAAGTCTCACATAAGTTTCATTTGAAATCTCTTTAGATTCCACAGGCAGAGATCTAAATCTGTTAATACTTTTTTTTCAAAATTGCCAACTTCATTTCATCATAATCAATGGCATCACCAACATCTGAAAGCCGGAGTTGAGGAAGAAACGGACTGTGCAGATGAATCAGCAGAGCTGTTGGTCACTTGATTATTTTGTCATCAAAGCAGGTTCTGATCTAGGATCAGTTTGAGCTTGAATATACTGTATACAATATACTGAATATACATACTATGTGTGTACAGTATGTATGTATGTTGTCTATATATACTGTAAATATATACAAAGGCTAACCTTATTAAATAGACAAGGGATGGGAAATGCATAAACTAACACTTACTAATACATACTAACTAAATACAAATAAAGAGTTAAATGAGGAAATTATTCACAAACAAAATTCAAAATTCAAATTTAACTTTAATATGTCCTGGTAGACTCCCCTCATGGACATGCCAGTTGACCTCTTCCACTTCCTGCTGCTTGTCCATAAGAAGACTCACCAGGACAAATCAGATAAACTGTGAAAATAAAATATATAGTGTATAATACCAAAAGACTATATGTGGTCATTACTTGGAATATAAAAAGTAAAAGTGGAAAATGTAGGAAAAAACTGGAATATACTAACAGTGTGATAATATTGTCGTCACAGTGTAGAATCCCTAGTCACATACAGAGGAAGCCACTAAGAAAGGCCTTGGCCAGCTGAATGCCTTTCAGTTCCCAGCTAAATGCCGTGCACTCATCGAGCAGTCATCGTGAGCCCGTCCGTGTCCTATTCCCAGAAACGCATGTCTAGATTTTACAGTAAAAAGCCCATTTATTCAAAGTCCCCATTTATTCATTTGCAGGGTGCCACCATTAGATGGTGTTTTTTTTCTCAGGAACACTAACACATAAATCAACTAGTGACGATACTTACAATATTGAAGTAAACAGAGGTTGGGACCAATGTTGCCAGGACTTTTGACAGATTTAAAATGTATGAAATAATAGAAGGAACGAGGATTATGTCTAGGAATATTGTATTTTTTAAAAATGTCGCTCTAACATTTAAGATTATAAGATAATTTTTTATCCACCATTTTTTTGATCAGCTAAAAAACTGTATAGGCCAATTAAATAAATTTTGCAACAGTTTATTTGTATAGTTACAGGAATGTCACAGGAAGAGGAGTTTTCTAAGTCAAAAGAACAAGGAGAAAAACTATATTTTATTTAAAGATAAAACAAAGTGCGGTGAATGAAACGCAGACTGGATAAGCACCGTGAGAACATGGGGTAATAAAAGGGAATCCTATAAAATAAGGTTGTAATAAGTACAAATAGTATTAGTGACAACACCGGGAGGCAAAACCAGCACGCTGTAACCGCTACATCACAGATTTGGATTTGGATTTTAATGACAAGTTAGAGAAATACAGAGATTTGCTTGTGAACTTAACTTTATTTTTTCACTCTTGAAAGTGGAATATGTGTAGCTCAACAACATATGTGATGAATACAAGCTGCGCGAATCGAATGCTTTGTTTGGTTGTGCGAAGTTGTTTGTGTATGTGTGTGTGTGAGTGTGTGTGAGAAAGCGAGACAGAGATCCCCTATGACCATAGTAGCATACAATATGAAGACGTGTGTGTTATGTGATATAAAAATAATATAGTTGACCAGTGTTTTTAACATGCAGTGTGGATGTATTACTACATGACATACAGTAAGTGTGATATATAAATTAAATGTGCTTGCATTCTTAAGACACAAACCAGGGATAATCACCTTTCTATGTAACTGCCACCACTGTGTGAATGTGTGAGAATGTATGCAAGAATGGGAAAGAATTTCATCTACAACGCTTCAACAAATGGCATTGGAACATTGAAAGTACCAAGAGCAAAAGTTTCAGTTCCTCCAATAAAGTATCAAATGTTAATATTATCTCAGGCAGTCTATAGGTCAGGGCCGTGGAAATTGTTCTTAAATAGACAGATAGATAAAGTACCTTACTAATCCCAAAGAGGAAATATAATGTTACAGCAACCAGTTCACAGATTATACAAACAACCATACAAGGTGCGGACGAATATTACAAGGATAAGATAAAAATCACTAAATAAAATACAGTATGGTGAAAAAAGTCAGGTGAATAATCTAAGAACTGTAGATTGTGCTGCTTAAATTTTTAGAATTTTACTAATTTTGGTAAATTATTATCCTCTAACACACATATTTGTTTATAACAATATAAATATAAAATATTTATTATTTTTATTTTTTAAATATTTATATTTACCTTTAAAAAAAAAAAAAAAAAAGTACATATTTAAACTGCTATATACCTTATTTTAGAAGCTTTAAACTTCCATGTTTTGTGTACTGACATAACCAAATAATGTTTTAACTTTTTAACTGCCTCAAAGAAAACAAAATATTCTCTATCAGTTTTTTTTTTTTCTTTGATCAAAGCTGCGAAAATGGAGTTATCTCATTTCATCTCTGTTTGTATGGACTTCTGTATGGCAGCTTTCTAACAAATCTCAAACAACAAAAGATGCACACTGACTGTAAATGTAATAAAAATCTCTCTCAACTTGTTTGTTTTTAACACTGCTTGAGGACCATGAAAATCATACATGCATGTCAGCACTTTTACCTGCTGCTTGTGGTTTTCTATGCAAATGTTGGAGTTTTGAGTGTGTAACCATTAGAGAGAGAGAGAGAGAAAAGGAACTAATCTAGAACAAAGAAAGCATATTTGTCATCTGAGTCTCTTAGAAGACATGAGTTTTTACTCACTAGCTGGTTTTGTAACTCTCTTTGTGTT
>JAQMYG010000018.1:18441853-18455741 GCA_030014215.1 Clariallabes teugelsi
GCAGCAGACATTTTTCTGTAACCTTCCCCAGATTTGTGCCTCGAGACAATCCTGTCTCGGAGGTCTACAGACAATTCCAAAAATATTCATACTGTGTAGGATGATTTTCACACACATCCACACGCGCGCACACACACATGCAAACACATACCAGTTTACCTATAGAGACTCTCACTCACAGAAGCACGTGCGCACACACACACAGTCACATAGATACAGACATACCAGCTTGCCGACAAAGCCAGAGAAAGGAGAGGAGGAGAAAGGGGGCTACTGTGTTGGACAACTTTCACACACACGCTCACACACTCACACACACCAGTTTACTGACAGAGACTGTCACTCACATAAGCGCACACACACACACACACACACAGTAGTCAGTACAGTGTTATAGTAAACAGTACACACGCACACGAGTGTTCACTACCGTATATGAGTGACGCGCGAGACCGAGCATGGGAGACGACTACTGCTCGTATTTCAAGACCGAAATTAATTTTAATTTATGTTAAATTTTTGCTCTCAGTCCAAGGTACTCACAATCTAAGGTTCTCTTCAGTTTGGTGCCACTTCAAAGGGTGACAAAAACATTACCTTTTGCAAAAATAACTACAGTAATTGCTTTGAAAAATAGTTGAAGCTGAAAGGTCTCTGACTGAATACAATACTCCATCTTAGTGAATTTAATATAATGTCCCTCCTTTTGTACTGCTGATCACCTTCATGCTATAAAGGAAATGCAGTGCCTGCTGTGTCATTCTTTTTTTTTTGTTTTTTTTTTGTCAGTTTTTCTGCATTTTCAGTTAATAAATAAATATGCTTCCAAGAATAAAACTGTGAGTAAATTCCATTAAAGTCTATTTCAGTATTATCTACATAAATCAATAATAATCACTTTACTCACTAACATGGTCAAATCCTTTACAGAATGATGTCTGTTTTTAAGGCAGTGAATTCTGAGCTAGCAAATATCAGATCACAGTCTTTTATTTGGGTAGAAAGCGAGCAGGAAGATAGGAGCTATAGTGCAGACATGAACAAAAATGAATAAATGTGATTGTTGATCTAATTTTAACATTGTAAAAATGTTGTGTTGTCTGCCTATTTGTGAGGTTTAAAACCTTTTGACCTTTGACAGTCAAACTAGCTCTGGTGCATTGATCACACATCAGATTTAGCCCGGGACTGAGACAGGTAGAAGGAAACTATGAAAAAATAATCTGTTTTATTTTTAATTAGTTTTAACATATTGGATGAAATTTATTGTTTTGGTAATTTGGGTATCTAAGTCATTTAAAAATAAACAAATGAATATGTATTTATTACATTCTGATCAATCTAATTACAATGAGGTGGTTGTTTTGCACCAAGAACTGCAATTATGAAGCTTTACAGACCATAAGTAGCAGATACATCTCAATATCAACTGTTCTGAGGAGACACCTTCAGCATCTTCAGCACAACATAGTATAGTTATACTGTATATACAGTACAGTATATACAAACTAAGAGTTTATACTTAAATAAAAGTATATTGCAAATCAATTAATGTTTTATTTGTCTATGAATAATATACAATTTAATGACTACAGGTTGACCATGTCTTAAATAATAATAACACATTAATAAATAAACAAATATTTTAATTCTCCCAATTTATTTTGTTGCATAAACAAAGATTTTGAGTTGAAGAATGTGATTGATAGAAACATGACCTTGTTAATAGTAACAGGCATTTTCTTAATGGAAGTAGGGAATTAGAAATAAAGCTCCACAGTCCCATGGCCTCACTCTATTACAGGAGTGCGAGGCTGCTTTCCTTTAAAAGCTACTTTACCAGTTCTGTGGTTGTCTAACCATTTAACCTAAACATCTTATAACCATTTACATATACATTTACATATTCTATAACCATAACATATACATCCTATAATCATTTAACCTGTACATGCTGGTTGCTGTGATCCAGTGATGTGACCAGTGTGAGCTCCAGATGTTTTTAACTCTGTGGGTTTTACAGATTTTGGAGAACTGATTTTCAAAGTGACCAGAATTATACAGCAGTGTTGAATGATTTGTTCTCGTCAAAAGGTTCAAATTTTATGATCTTTTGTTTGTTTATAAATCACTATCTGGTGTCACTCACAAGAAAGTAAGTTTTTTATTTTTTTTTATTTTATTTATCTGATTTCTCTTAAAGTTTGAGTCTGGTTCTTCTCAGGCAGTTTTTCTTTTTACTCTTTTCTTGTGCTAGCTCATTAGAGAACTAAACCTAATTCTGGACGTCTGTAAAGCAGCTTTCTGACAAATCTCAAAAGGCAAAATGTGCAAGATGAGGTCACATCCAAAACATATCTCAAATGATACAGTTATTTCCTTATTTGTTTATTATACAACTTGAGGACTATGTGTGTCTCCGCTTTTACATCCTGCTGGTGTTTTTATTTATGGATGTTTAAATTTAAAGCGTGTAACAGCAAGAGAGAGAGGGAGAAATAAAAAAGGGAAATAAGCTAATACAAAGTAACTCCAGTCGGAGGTATGAACAGTAATAATCATATGAGTCTTTTACACAAACATGAGTTTTTTCCCGGAAGTATAAAAAGTAATGGTCATATGAGTCTTTTAGACAAAGATGGGTTTTTACTCACTAGCTGCATCTGTAACTCTCTTTGGGTTATTTCTCTTTATATCAGGTAAGACTAAAACTATTATTCCTATCTAAAGTGTGTTTGTTTTATTTCCTCAGGGTTTAAATAAGCCGATTATATCATAGATTAATTCCTTAAGTCATAATAAGTCATGGAGCAGTGACTGTTAAAATCTTTCATTAGTGACTAAATTTCTCTCAGTATTGACACAGTGACTCCTTATTCAGTCCAAATCATTGTGAATGTGTGTGTGTAATGCAAATGCAAACTTTCTATTGTTGCTTGTATGCAGATGTGGAGAGTATGTGGACGCTGAAAAATGTTGCTGTAAAACATGGAGGATCTGTCACTATTCCATGTCTTTATGAGGAACAATACAAAACAAACTCTAAATTCTGGTGCAAAGGTTATTACTGGTCTTCCTGCAGTGTAGTAGCCTATGCAAACAAAACTGGAAGTACATCAATCACTGATCACCCAGAGCAGAATATGTTCACTGTGGAAATGAACCCTGTGTCTGATTCGGAAATGTATTGGTGTGCAGCAGAAATTGGTGGTCATGGAGAGCCTGATGACCGTGATTATTTATACCTGACAGTTAGTGAATGTAAGAAACTAAAATAGGCCAGAAAATTTAGGATTTGTGACAGATTCCCTTACACAACTCATTTGCTGTCTATTTATCCAGATCCTGATCTGTCTGTAGTGGAGAGCAAAATGAGCGGTGCAGAAGGTGGAAATGTCACAGTCCAGTGTCTCTACAGTGCTGCGTATAGGAATGAACAGAAGCAGTGGTGCAGATTCAAAGACAGAAGCTGCAACACAGTGGGGAAGACTGTCACATCCCAGAATTCAGCAGTTAACATCAGTGATAATGGGAGATCCTTCAGTGTGGAGATGAGTAGACTGAAGAAGAGTGATGCTGGCTGGTACTGGTGCAGTGCAGGAGATCTGCAGGTTCCTGTTCACATCAGTGTTGGTGATGAAGCTCCAGGTATTATCATCATCCACCATCTGCAGTGCTGTAGTTATTGTAGCAAAACTGGTTGTCATAATAAATATTATACTGAACCTTCACACTGATGTATTGAGTAGAATTCAGGCAGCAGCCTAATAAAACCACAAAAAAAGTTAAATAGTCAGGGTGACATTTATTTGTTCTTTTCTTTAAAAAATACAATACTTTTTGCTCAGGAGTACCAGGTTTTTTTGTTGTTGTTGTTGTTGATGTTTTTGGAACTAGTGAGATTTTCCTGTTTGATCTTTTCTTTTCCTAGTAGCTAATAACTGCAACGTTTTTATCACTTGACCATGATCATAAACTTACACTTGTAACTTGATAAAACACACTATATTAACAGTAAGAGCTTTAGTTGTATTGTTCTACTGTTTGTGGGCAATAAAATGCAACCTTTATTTTTAAGGTAAGTTCAATTAAATTTCATATAAAATTTGAATAGTGTGACGACTATTTCATTATTACTATGTAATCTTTATCTGAGTTGCTCTTTGTTTAGATTGTGTGTTTTGTTATCATTTCAGTTTTCTTGATAGCATCTTATGCTGTTGGATATTGTTTACTGAAGTGTTAAATGCTTTTTGATTAGCAGTTGTGACATACTGTTCAAAACACAAGTCAAGAGATCATACAGAAGGAGGAAATTATATCATTGTTAAAGTCAGACACATATTATGTGACCCTCATCCCGTGGTAATAATTTCACGCCCCCAGATTGCTGGGTTCTCTTATTGTATCCTTTTGGCATAAAACCAGGACATTTACAGTAATGTAGATGGAGACTGTATATATAAAGTCATTTTAATCATTTCAGATGAAGTAAATTCTGGTTGTGTTACAATTACAAATATTGCTTCTAATTATAATTTCTCATTTTTGTTGGTTTAATTTCACCTACGACAGATCCTTGCAGTAAAGAACCCATGTGAGTACAGAAATACTATTATACATTGCTGATACTGTATGAATACGAAAATAGTATTAGGTATAACCCTGTTGTACCCATCGCTCTGGAAGAGGCTCAATCTGGACTCATCAGACCTTTTCAAAAGTTCAGTTTTTATGCTTCCTAGAAAACTGGAGCCTTTATTCGGATTAGTCTCATAAAACAAGTGGTTTTCTTATGGACACACGGATATTTAGTCCCAGTACTCTGAGTTCTCATCAAACTGTGTGTGTATGGAAATGTTCTCACTTTTACTTTTAAACATAGTTATGGTTTTTGTTGATTTTTTACCATGTAACTTCACCAAAAGTTTAAGTGATCTCTATTCATGATTTTTTTTCTGACCACATTTCTTCCACAAAGTTAATGGTTGAGCACTATCCTTCCAGGGTTTAATAATGTGTTAAAGGGTTCTTAACCCAGTTCCAGTCATTTTAAATGTCATTAGTTGTTATACTGTTTGTGTGTGTGTGTGTGTGTGTGTTCTGTATGTTTCAGAAAACCAGTGGAGTTCTGTATAGCAAACGACTGAAGGATGCGAAATTGATGTCATATTTAAGGAGCTAAACAAGATGTTCATGTTTGGCTTATTCAATTACTGTCATACAAAAGCATGTCAGTTGTGAGCTATTGAATTGTGTGCAAATTAGGGTTCGAATGCAGTTTCATTTATTGTGTCGGTAACTATAATAAATCTTGTGTTTGCTCCTACATGACTATACGTTTATATGAGATGTTCAAATGTGTAACTGAAATCACATCTATAAACCTCTGTGCCATTACAGTTTTTCTCAGTTGCTTGGCAGCATTTCTGAAATCACCTTAAAGCTTTAAAGAAATTTTAAATTCCCTCTGGTTCACTGCTTGTTAGAAAGGTATCAAATGTATCTATGCCTACCTGCCTTACACTACTGCTACGCTACTTTGCCAAAGAAGATGTGACGTCTGTATTCAGCTCCTTTGGCACTGCACATACTCTTTTTAGCTCTTAAAATTGAACTACTCTTTAAATTTATAGACATAACATTTGTGTTTTACCTTAAATATCACTAAACAGGACAAACTATCCACACCAAAGCATCTGGGTTTCTTGTTCACAGTTACCCTAACTGCTTTCCGCTATCTAAACCACTCTTTTTCCGCTATCATAAGCACTCTTTTTTTAGAAACAGCATGACATTAGATTAAACGCTGTGTTTTAACAGAAATAGATTTTTTTTTTATGAACCAGCTATTAGCAAACTGCTCTCTGTGTTTAAACATGCAGTTGACTTCCTCCGCTTTCTCTCAGGTCTAAATATCCATGTTAGCCACAGAGCTGTGGGAATTTTCTGCAGTATTGTTTTTTTAGTTTAATCAGTGTTTCATCTTTGTAAAAATGTGGTATTGTCCATGGTATCTTTTGAGGGAATTGATGAGTCTGATAGCTTGAGGGAAAAAGCTGTTGCTTAGTCTGGTGGTCTTGCAGCGCATGCTGCGGTAGCGCTTGCCGGATGGTAAAAGGGTAAACAAGTCATGAGCTGGGTGGATGGGTTTTCTGATGATGTTGACGGCCCTCTTGCTACAGCGGGACGAATATACTGTAAGTCTTTAATGGCTGGTTGGGCTAATCTGGTGATCTTCTCAGCTGTTCTCACCACCCTCTACAGGGCCTTCTGGTCAGCAGCAGTGCAGCTCCCGTACCAGACTGAGAGGCTGCTGGAGAGGATGCTCTCAATAGCGAGTCTGTAGAAGGTGGTGAGTGCAGGAGGTGGAAGGTCAGCTTTTCTCATCCTTCGGAGAAAGTGGAGGCGTTGCTGTGCCTTCTTGACTATGGAGGTGGTGTTGGTGGTCTATGTCAGATCATCTGTGATGTGCAGCCCCAGAAACTTAGTGCTTTTCACAGACTCCACAGCACTGCCATTTACAGTGAGAGGGGGATGCGGCTTGTGGTTCTTCCTGAAGTCCACATTTATTTCTTTTTTTTTGCTGACATTAAGTTGTAGGTTGTTACTATCGCACCAGTTGATGAGTTGATGTACCTCCTCTCTGTAGTCTGAGTCGTTGTCGTCACTGATGAGGCCCACCACTGTTGTATCATCTGCGAACTTAATGATAGTTCGAATTGTATCTGGCACAACAGTCATGTGTCATCAGATTGAACAACAGAGGGCTCAGCACACATCCCTGGGGGACCCCGGTGTTCATGATGGTGGTCTCTGGGGAGTTTTTGCCAACTTTAACTGTCTGTGGTCTTTCTGTGAGAAGGTCAAGTATCCAGTTACATAGTGGGGTGATGATGCCTATTTCACTGAGTTTGTGTACTAATTGCATAGGCACAGTTTGCACAGGCATAGATGAAGTGCTGTTGCATCATCAGTGGAGCGCTTAGGACGGTATGCAAACTGGTAGAGGTTGAATGTGGTTGGAAGACTGGATGTTATATGGGCCTTGACTAACCTTTCAAAGCACTTCATCATGATGGGCGTGAGTGCTATGGGCCAGTAGTCATTTAGTGTTGTGGCTGGGGATTTCTTTGGTAGCGGTATGATTGTGGTGGCTTTGAAGCATGTTGGTTTGGTGGATTGGCTCGGAGAGGTGTTGAAAATATCAGTGAGAACGTCTGTGAGAGAGTCAGCACAGTCTCTAAGCACACGCCCCGGTATGTTGTCAGGACCTGCAGCTTTCCTGGGGTTTACCTTGAGTAGGGTCCTCTTTACATCGACTGGGTCCAGCTGAAGTGTTTCACTGTCTGGGGAGGGAGGGACTTTTGTTGGTGTGGTGGTATTTTCATCCTTAAACCGGCTGAAGAAGGTGTTGAGTGAGTTCAGAAAGTCTATGTTGTCCTCACACAGTGGTGGTGTCGATTTGTAGTCTGTGACTGACCGGATGCCTTGCCATAGGCGTCTGGGGTCTTTTGTGTCTGTAAAGTGTGCTTGTATTTTTCGTCCATAGCCATCCTATTCCGCTTTCTAGGTCTCGCACACCACTTACGTATGATGCATCCTGTGCCGGTCCGCGGTGGGGGGAGGGTCCATTGCTTTGCAGGCCCTTTGTTCCTCCCGGCATAGAATGCCGAGCTCGTCGAGAGTTTCGAGTTCCAATGTCCAGATAGTTTCTGGAAAAAAGTTTTAATGAACAGAGTTTCGTAAGTAATGAGCTACTGTCGTAGATTATCTTAGTCGTAGATTATCTTAGTGCCTGATTGTAGCAGTACAGATGAAACATTTAACATAAATGTCGCTATCGGGAGCTGAAGTGGCCGCTGCCGTGCAGCACAATAAATACCTCTGAATGTTTGAGTGCTTGTACATTTTAAGAATTGGTATATTCTTTGCCCATTTACCTAAATAAATAACCTTAAATTCAATACTTTGGCTTACCATGGATTTGGGGACTCTTCATTTTGGTGCCATTTACTAAGAGAGTGACAAAATATTATCTTTTGCAAAAAATGTGTAATTGTTGTGGGGAGGGAAATATATAAATGTACTTCAGCATAGGAAATGTTTTGAGAATTGAACATGGGGAATATAAAGTGCAAGTCTGCCCTAAAAAATTAGTGAAGCTGAAAGGTCTCTGATGCCCTCTAGTGGCTGATTACGGTACAAGTCTTAATTCTGCTCATAAGGAACACAAGGTCCTTCTTTTTGTTCCAGTGATGATCATTACCATCTGAATCCTAAGAAAGAGTTCCTGCTGTGTCATACATTTTTTTTACATTTATCAATTTTTCAGTTTCAATAACAATACCCCGTCAGAGAGAGGAGCAATGACACCACTGTTCACAGTTAGTTTGAGTAGAATAATCAAAAAAATTTTAAACCGTTTTTACTAGTTTGTTAGAACCAGTTACTGACAAAAAAATTGTAAAACAAGTTCATACTTCCAAAATGAAAGTAAAGTAAATAAATTCCAGTAAATTCTATTCCAGTCTTATCTACATTTTAAAGCTAAGTAAATCAATAATTATCACTCACTCACTCATCGTTTATACCGCTTTATTCTGTATTCTGTATGAGTCTAGGGGGGCCTGGAGTCTATGCCAGGAGACTTACTGTATGGCATGAGCTGGGGCACATCCTGGACCGGGTGCCACTCCATCGCAGGGCACACACACACATACACTCACACACTACAGGCAATTTAGGAATGCCAGTTAGCCTAACCCGTAAGTCTTTGGACTGTGGGAAATAAACTGGAGTACCCAGAGGATACCAACCAAGCATGGGGAGAACATGCTAACTCCACGCACACAGACGCCAAGGCAGGAATCGAACCCAGACCCTGGGGGTGCAAGGAGAAAGTGCTAACCACTAAGCCATTAATAATAACCACTTGGTTCACTAATAATCCAGGGATACATGCCTCACAGCCGTGTAGTCACAATCCTGTGTGCCCTCAACACATTGTTTGATAAAATGTCTTAATTTCACTATTTAACATATTTGTGATTTCTTCTGTAATTTTTTGTATTTTTTGATGCAACTTTACCAAGTCTTGAATCATGTTTGTTCATTATTTTTTCTGACTACATTTTTCTGCAAAGTTAACAGTTCAGCAGTATCCTTCCAGGTTTTAATAATGTGTTGGGCAGTTCTTAAGCCAATTCCAATAATTTCAGCAATCTCCTTTGTTTTTTTCTTTGCTTGTTGCAGTAATTTGACCCTTCTGAAAGACAATAAAACTTCCATGAGCATGGGGTACATCTGCCAACATGGTTGTTTAAGAAATAAGAAGTTACAGTTATATATACAGTTTGTGTGTGTGTGTGTGTGTGTGTGTGTGTGTGTGTGTGTGTGTGTGTGTGTGTGTGTGTGTGTAAAAAACTTTTTTTTTACTATTTATTGTAAGTGTTTCAATTTTGTTTTTTCAGTTATAAAGCAGTTGTTTGTGACAAATTTCAAAAAAATATGTAAGAGCTGTGATTGTGTCTTATTTTAATATGAATTGCTGTTTGCAATTAATACTTTAGAACCTTTGAGCCCTTATATGTTTTTGTGAATTGGTATATTTTAATACTATGGCTTACACAGTCATTTGGGGACTCTTCAGTTTGGTGGCACTTACATTACCTGACAAAAAAAAACATTACCTTTTGCAAAAATATCTACTGGCTTTGAAAAATTGTTGAAGCTGAAAGGTCTCTGCCGCCCTCTAGTGGCTAACTGCAGTAGTTCACGTGTTCAAGGTCCCTTCTTTGAAAGCCCATCTGCATCATTTTTTTAAATCAGTTTTTCTGCACCTTCAGTTAATAAATAAATATGCTTCCAAGAATAAAACTGTGATTAACTGAATTAAAATATATTTCTGTATTATCTACATTTTAAATCTGTGCATAAATCAATAATAATCACTTCACTCACTAATCAAAGCTCACATGTCACACAGCCATTTAGTGTCAATTCTGTGTGATTCTTTTGTGCGATAATTCTCTCACATTCTGATTTTTTTTGTTTTGTTTAGTCGTTAAGTCGTGTCTGACTCTTTGTGACCTTATGGACCATAACACCCCAGGCCTTCCTAGATGCTGTCCACAGGATTTTCTAACCACTAATCCACTGTGCCACCGATTACGTGCTCTACTGTCTTTTTCCAACTGATGATGCAACTTCACTAAGCATTTCTTTGATCTCCAGTATTTTCTCCTGATATTTTCATTATTTTTTCCCACACCTTTCTTCTATGAGGTTGAACAGTTGAATCCTTCCAAGTTTTAATAATATGTTGGACAGTTCTTAATGCAATTCCAGTCATTTTAGCAATCTTTGTAGATGTTTTCTTCGCTTGATAGATTAGTAATTTGACCACCCTAAAAGCGGGCAAAACATTTTCCACAAACACAGGGTACCAACATAATTGATAAAGAAATAAGAAATTGCTCATTGTATCATATAGGGTCAAAATAATTGTTGTGGCTAAAATATATTAATCACTGCAATAATTATCCAACCAAAGGCTATTATGTATCTATTTTTATGTAAATTCAAATGTTTCCTTTTTTGGGCTGGGAAATATAGATAGATCAATTAAACAAACAAACAAACAAACAAACGATAGATAGATAGATAGATAGATAGATAGATAGATAGATAGATAGATAGATAGATAGATAGATAGATAGATGGATGTTTTGGGTTATTGTTCTCTATATCAGGTAAGACTAAAAGACAAATTCCTTTCATGCATCAATAACTGTTAATAAAATCTTTTGTCACTGTTAGACTAAATGTCTCTGAGTATTGACACAGTGTCTCCTGATTCAGTCCAAATCATCATGAATCAGTGTGTGTCTGTAATGCTAATGCCAACTTTACAACATAAAGTGTTATAAACTTGTGTGCAGATGTAGAGAGCATGAGGACGCTGAAAAATGTCTTTAAAACATGGATCGGTCACTATTCCATGACTTTATGATGAGCGATACAAAACAAACCCTAAATTCTGGTGCAAATGGAATCACTGGTCTACCTGCAGCATAATAGCCCATGCAAACACAACTGTAAGTTCATCAGTCACTGATTATCCAGAGCAGAACATTGCAGTTCACTGTGGAAATGAATCCGGTCTCTGATTCCGGATCGTATTGTAGCAAAACTTTCTGACTGTTTTATTAAGATTAGAATTCAAGCAGCAGCCTAATAAAATCATTAAAACATTTAAATAGTCAGGATATAAATTGCACCCTTGTCTTTTAGTTTAAGAGTGGCAGGATGCTATTTTCAGAGCTAGTAAGGTTCTCCTGTTTACTCTTTTTGTTTATGTAGTAGCTCGTTCACTCGCTCTCACCCATGGGTAGCAGGAGTCCTGGAGCCTATCAGAGGAGACTCCGCCCGGCACAAGGCAGGGTACACCCTGGACAGGGTGCCAATCCATTGTAGGGCACACAGACATACACACACTCCAACGCACATTCACACACTACAGGCAATTTGGGAACAATTAATTAGTTTAATCTGCATGTCTTTGGACTGTGGGAGGAACCAGAATAAGGAAACCGGAGGAAACCGACCAAGCATGAGGAGAACATACAAACTCCATGCACACAGACCAGAGGTGGGACACCTAGTAGCTACTAACTGCCATGTTTTTAAATACCAAATACAACACTGATTACGTTTCATGGTTTTAAAACTTTTTGACTTTTGTTAATGTCATTTTTATGTTTTTGGATATTGTTTATTGAAATGTTAAATGCTTCTCATTGGAAATTGTGTCCTAATAGTAATGTACTTTAACTCAGCGAGGTCATTCCATGTGCATTCAAAAACACAAGACATAAGATTATACAAGAGAAGAAAATATTTGGACCATCTGAATCACTGTTGAAGACAGATACGCATTAGGTGACTCTTATCCATTTGAAAGAGTTTGTGCCCCCAGATTATTGGGTTCTCGTATTACTGTATGTCCTTGATATAAAACATTAGAGATTTATGAGAGGCTTAGCTACTGGACATTTACAGTAGATCGACACTGTGGATAAGGAGACATTTTACTCATTTCAGAACAAGTAATTTCTGGTTGTGTTACAAATATCACTTCTAATTATCATTTCTTTGTAGGTTTAACTCCAATCAATTCTACAGATTTCTGCAGTACAGAAACCATGTGAGTACAAAAATATTATATACACTGTATATTGCTGATAGGAATAAAAAGGATTAGGTGTTTAGTGTACACTAGCATTTTATAATGCTTGAAAACGTTTTAGGCTATGCCTGGACAAAAAGAAAATTTTTAAGAGTTTCTCATATAATTAAAAGTTAATTTTTGAGGTGCTAAATAAATATGGGAAAACATTTTTTAACACGATCATTTGTGCCATTATTTGCTGTTAGCCTAGATAAATAGGTTTTAATGCAAAATGAAACATTATTGTAATGTGTGTTTGGCTTTTTTTTTTTATAAATCAAATCATGTAGCCCTGGTTCTCTGAATACAATCCAGAGATGAATGCAAGTGTGACTCCTCAGCACATGCTGTAATATACACTGTGATGGATCTCTGGTGTGTTTTATGTTTCAGAAAACAAGTGGAGTTCTGCACTGCACACGCCTACAAGATTGTCAACTAAGTGGCAAATTTAAGGAGCTAAAGAAGATGTTCATCTTCGGCTTATTCAATTACTATCATATAAAAAACATGCCAATTCCTTACATATTCTGTAGGTTCTAACGCAGTGGTAATGTCTTTTGGTGGTCATTTTCTTAAACAATTTTTCAATGAAAACTTTCTTAATCATCTTAAAGCTCACATATTTTACAGTTAGCAGACTTCATGTCTAACACAATTATTTATTACTATGTACAATATAAGAGTGTAAGTCCATATGTAAAAGCTGTTTGTAAATGCCTGAATTCACATACAGTGCATTATTTGTCATAAATACAAAAAGTCAGAAATGCTGTTAGTTGTTTAATGAAACTCAACTGAAAAAAAGTAGGAAAAGAAACAAAAACAAACAAAAAAAAGCTTTTTAAAAAAGGCTTAAAAAAAGGAAGAGAAAGGACAAACACAACAAACTACATGCTTGAAAACTAAGAAGGGAACATACAAAACTTAAATAGGGAAACCTAAGGTCCATGATGAATATATCAATATTTATTTTAGATTTATTTCAGATTAGAAGTGTAAACATACACTCCAGTCATTATTTATTCTATTTGATTTATGATTTTGATTAAATTGATTCCCAATATGGCAGCATGGTGGTTTAGTGGTTAGCACTGCGGCGCTGCACCCCATGGTTCAGGTTCGATTCCTGCCTCAGGGTTTGTGTGCATGGACTTTGCATGTTCTCCCCATTCTTGGTGCTCTGGTTTGTCTGAGTAAGGTTGCCAAATTGAAAAGACTTGAAAATACTTTTATGTTGATATTTGTTTACAGACTTCACTTCCCAGCAAGCTTTTCACCAGTCATGTCTTCTCCTTTAATAAATTGCGTATAAATACTGTAGGCCTGGTCTTGGATATATTTTTATCCCACATCTGATCTGTTTTATGTTTCTGTTTCCAGTTCGCTGTAAATTTCTGCTGTTTTTGACTTGTTGTTCTGTGTTGGTTTATATTTTTAATAAATGTCTTTACAGTCCACACCTTCACCATGCCTGCATCACCATTTTCTGACAATTGCCAATTAATTGGGGCCAGGTGTAGCTCAGTGGTTAAGGCATTGGACTACGGTTTGGAAGATCCCAGGTTCAAACCCCACAACAACCACCAAGTTGCCACTGTTGGGCCCTTGAGCAAGGCCCTTAACCCTCAACTGCTCAGATGTGTAATGAGATAA
>JAQMYG010000018.1:18497887-18509485 GCA_030014215.1 Clariallabes teugelsi
CGCCTTTAATCCCAGCACTTGGGAGGCAGAGGCAGGCGGATTTCTGAGTTCGAGGACAGCCTGGTCTACAGAGTGAGTTCCAGGACAGCAAGGAATATAAAGAGAAACCCTGTCTCAGAAAAACCACCAAAAAAAAAAAAAAAAAAGAAAGAAATGAATATGCTGACAAAAGACTCTCTCCGGTGAGTGTGCTTGTTTGGACATTTTTGTCCTCTTTGTGTGGGCAAAATGCTTTTCGTGATGATACATCGCACTTTTGATTTGCGAGGATGTTTTTCCGAAGCTTTTTTCTTTTTTTTTTACTTCTTTTACACACCGGGAGTCCTTTACTTCAGGGTGTCATTGGTGAAGGAAATTCTTTTGAGGTTAAAAGTTTAGGGAAAAGAAATCGGTAACACAATGTTTCACTTTTGTCAGTACATCTCGAGTGTCTGGTGTGTTTGTTGCTGTAGTTTGGTAGTTTTAAGCTGGAGATGCTACGTGAGCTACAACTATAATAAAAAGAAATTAATCAGGGTCTGTCAGATAGGAAAAATATGCGGTTAACAAATGTCCTAAAGGTCCCGTATTTCACTATTTCTTTATGAAGGTAATACTGTATGTCTCAGAGCTCCTCAAAAATTTTTATGTTAATGTTTTCGCTAAAATGCACCTCAGATAATGCATTCTTTTCATACCTTACACTCCTTCTGTTTAGTCCTCCTTTCAGAATGCAGTTCTAGTGTCAATGAGCTACAACTGAGCCACCAAGCCAGGGGAGGGTCTCTTATTAAATGAGGTCACATTAGGGTACTTGGCTTGTTTAAAATCATTCATTCATGTTCTATACCGCTTATCCTATAGAGATACAGGGTCAGAGGAAGCCTGGATCCCAGGGCACACGGAGGGATACACCCTGTCCAGGTGCTGCATGTCTTTGGACTGTGGGAGGAAACTGGAGTACCTGGAGGAAATCCATCAAGCACGGGGGAGAACATGCAAACTCCATGCGCACAGATGCCAAGGTGGGAATCAAACCCGGACCCTGGAGGTGCAAGGCAACGGTGCTATCAGTTATCACCCAAGTGAGGATGGGTTCCCTGTTGAGTCTGGTTCCTCTCAAGGTTTCTTCCTATTGCCATCTCAGGGAGTTTTGCCTTGCCACCGTCATTTTGATTCATACACATTCACATTTCGTACAAACTTCCATAATTCTTGTCCAAAGCTGCTTTGTGACAATGACAATTGTTAAAAGCGCTATACAAATAAATTTAATTCAATTCAAAATTAAGCACTAAAACCACCGTGCTGCCCACCTGGACAGTATTTTATTTTATTTTATAATTTTTTTTTACAATTTTCTGAATGTCTAAAAACAACTATTAACTATACATGCAAAGTTATTTTTGCCTATTTGGTCCCCTATATACTGTATACTGTATATGCATTATTCTGCATATTATTTTGGGGTAACCTCAGCAACAGTTGCAAGTTAATACACAGAATGCATACACACTATTCAAACAGTATGCACAATTAAAGCTGGGGCTGATTTCTTTCTAACACATGAATGTGAGATATATGGGTCTTTGGTGTGATAACTGGGAGTGCAGTAGATTTTCTTCATCAACATTTATTTATATAGCACTTTACAGCAACCTAGGTTGAACCAAAGTGCTTCACAGCACTAAAAATGACAATAAAATGGCAATAAAAATTTAAATAAAAAATACAAAAACAAAATAAAACACATAATTATAAATAAATAAATGGAAATATAAATGAAAAAATATAATAATAATAATAATAATAATAATAATAAATAAAACAAAATGATAAAATTATGAAAAAACATAAAATGATAAAATATTAAAAGCCATTCTAAATAAATAAGTCTTTAGTTCTGCTTTTTCATGATGCACAGGAAGGAGAAAATAAAAGTAGAGAAGATTAGAACATATTTCCTCAATTGTCAATATTCTATTTATTATGGCATAAATCCTGACATGGCGTACCGTTCTAGGAAACTAATCAGTGACAGAGTGATGTGATGTGATGTGATATGGAGCGGAGCTACTGAACCACCACCCCAATGCTGATTATTTTTCTACAAGGCTGTCATGGAAATCCCAAAGTCACAGCTTCACCCTCTGACTGCTACAAAGCACTCCGGCTGAAGACTCTTTTCATAACTGCTAAATAAATGTCTCCGCAGAGAAAACTTCACCTGCTAACAATGACATAAAACACAAGGTATAATCCTCACCCGAGCTCAGCCTTATGAATAGACCCTTCACTAAATCTTAAATCTAAAGACTATTTTCTTCCCCACAGCAACTTCAGTAGATGAGTGAATAACTCTTTATTAGTGTACTTTTGAGGGTTTTGAGGCTTAACACCACTCGGTTATTGATCTTTGTTTTTTTTTGTTCTCTGGCATCTCCTAGTGTGCAAAAAAATGCTTTCATTAAAGAGTGCTGCACACGAGCACAATACATCACAGGCCTATAAGCCCCTCAGCCTTGATCATTCTCAGCACGGTTTATACAAGAGAAAAGGCCAAATGTGTCCCAAAGCTAACATCATATTTTTTTTCCCACTCATTTTTCTCCTAGCTTACAGTAGGTTAAGCTTAAAACTTAACTAATACTCTTACTTTTGCAGTCTGTGTCAAAACCTCACAGATGTTCAGTATATGGTACACAGTAAATGTATATGGGTTCATTCATTTATATTCCGTAAATGCTTTTCCCTGGTCACAGTGGAGCTGGAGCCCATGGAGGAGATGCCAGGTTTTAAAATGTAAGGGCAATTTAGAGTCACCAGCCCCCATACTTTTTGGAAATTAGCAGGAAACCGGAGAACCCAGAGGAAATCCAGACATGGGGGGAATGTTAAAATATAGTAACCTGAGCTCATGGGGTGAACAAAAAGTGAAGATGGCTGAACAGACAGACACACATACAGGTGGACAGATTGATGATGAATGGATGGCTGAAGGGTTGGATGCATGGCTGGATAGAGGGGTGGATGGATGGATGGCTGTATGACCGGCTGGATGAATGAGGGATGGGCGGACGTATGCTAACTAGGTGGTTTGATAGATGGATGAATGGAAATTAGATAGACGAGCTAGTTAGTTTGATGGATAGATGGGTGGATGGATGCATAAAGTCAACATAAAACTACAGTGAGTACATTTAATTAGACATCATGACTTTACTGTATGTAAATGACATAATCAAAAACTCCTTGCTCAGCAATGCATAGCAAGCATATTGATGGATAGAGGGATGGATGACTGGCTGGGAGGAAATCGACAGCTTGTCAAGTGGACGGATGGACAGATGGTTATGTGGTTGGAAGAAGAGACAGCTGGACAGATGGCTAAATGGTCAGATGGATGGATAAAGTCAACATAAAACTACAGTACATTCATTTAGGCGTCATCATCACTTTTAGTTATACCACATCATCAGAAATCCCTTGATCAACTCATTAAGCAAGATTTTGCCAGTGTACAGTATGTTAAGCATGTGGATGGAATGATGGATGGATGGATGGATGGATGATTGGTTGGGTAACATGATGGCAGGACAGATACATGGATAACTTTAAGTGTAGACAGATAGATGGATGATTGGATGGTTGGACAGATGGTCAAACTACAGTGAGTAAGCATCATTAGAAACTCCAGGTTGGACTCATTAAGCAAGATGTTGGCAATGCATGTCAAGATTGCGAACATTTATTAATATGCATCTGGAATATAAAGTGTCATGAGTTTGTAATAATATATTTTGATCTAATCATACAAGGGCTCGTTTCCACCTCAGCTACTTGTACCTTATTTGTACCTACCTCAGTAGTTGTGACTTATCGTCTATTGTACCAAATCATGGGTTTTTATCACGCTGTATGTTTTTAAGCATATGGCAGCATGATGGTTAGAAGTCTCACCTTGGACCTCCAGGGTTAGTGGTTTAAAATCTGGTCTGTGTGAGTTTGGATGTTCGCCCGATGCTTGGTGGGTTTCCTCGAGGCACTACAATTTCCCGTACAATAGATGTGAATTGATTGGCATTTCCAAACTGTGCTTGCAAACGCTTGCGGGCAGTGAGAGGTCGAGGGCCTCGAGCAACGTAACTTCCTCTACAACGACGACCGCTGGAGTGAAGTCATAGGCCAATGCGGCCAACCGCTGCTTACTGATTAGTGATCAAAATACAAATACGCACTTAGATTAAGTTCATGAGAATCAATGCATGCACACACAGACACAAACACACTAAACAGATTGAAATAACAGGTTAAGATTGATTCCATCCTACTGCATTCTCACTAGCAGCCCCAAAAGATGCAAATCTCCACTCAGGGCCTGTGCTTCGCTAAACAGATCGATCGTCGCCTATTTAATTCCCGGCACGTCCAAACCGGCTGTGACACCACAGCTCTGTGCTTCCAGTGAAGCTGAACTCTTAGTCACTAGAGCTGCACTGAACACGCGAGACACACCGCTCCTCTCCTCGGCGACCTGTGGATTCCATTTTGCCGCGGTCGATACCTTCTCCAAGAAAATCCATTCTGTCTGATACTTAACGGCATGCTTATTGCACGTATCTCAAATCCGTGACTGACAGGTCATCAAGCTGACATTCAATACGCGGTATCTGGAAAAAAAAAATTTTTTTTGAAATGAGCCTGTTCGATGGGTCCAATATCTCCCTTGTGTTTTTCGAACCGAGGCTGAAAAGACAACTTGATTTGATTCAGAGACGCACGACATATTTCACAGTCAAAAGAACAAAGAGGCTTATGAACACATTACCTTCGCATATGTTTATCATTGTCAGTCTAGCATTGTCTAATTCTGCGTTCTGATTGGTCGGAAAGTGTGCAATCATTTGTTATAACAACAGCTATGACAGTAGTTCTGGCTGCAAGACAAATCACAGACTGTCATATATTAATGTGCTTGTTATTAATACTTTATGGTTACTATAGTAACAAGTGTATGGCAAAAACGTTACAAGTTTTCCGATATATCTGTAAACAGATGTACAGATTCTTGGTTAACTAATCCCTGACAAGAGCATCAACTCCAGTTGGGTAATATACTGTACAGTAAATGGATTCGCTCTAATACAATACTGTTTCTATACTAACCACTCATGAACAAGAACTGCCATGGCAGAGTATCTACAGTACTGTGCAAAAGTCTTGAGCCCCTCATCTGTTTATATTAAATTAAATTTAATGATGTAGAATGAAATGTTGCGGTAAAACAAATGTTTTACTGCAACATCCTCCAAAGTGATTTAAAAAGTGCTAGTTTATGCAGCAGCCTCATTTCCCCTCTCGTCTGTTCAAACCACTTATCATTCAGCATCACCAGTGTACTAATCACCAGTCTGATCATCTCTCATCATCTGCACCTGTTTAGTTTCTCACTGGTTCACGCCTAAAAATCAGATTTTTTTTTTATGCTTGAACGATTCATAGGTCACAGTGTGTGGCTTAAGAAAAAAACTAAGAAAAGAAAAACATTCCTCTCGGGTACAGGGACTGGACTTAAAAAGCGAATTCCCGCAGGAACCCTGGAGACCTATTCCTCAGGTCTACATTAAACGTCCAAGAAAATCTGACGGATTGGAAGCAAAATAGAAAGAAATGAGATGAGGAGAGGCTCAAGATACACTTCGCACAGCACTTTCACATATGCAATATTTACTCCATTTGATTCAGACACCGCTGTGTTTGCCTCTCCCGTGAGGATCATCTTATACAAGTGAGAGCACAACAAGCAAACTGTGGTGGACTTCAAAATAAGTGGTCAGGTGGGTCTCAGCAAGATGGTCTCAGTATGGTTCCAATCAAACTCTTGCACGGTCCGACCTGAGCGTGAAAGCGATTCGGCTCTGAATCGACCTGACTGCAGGAAGTGAACCAAACAAACCCATATGTTTGGAGACGTGCATGGTATTTTTAAACACCTGAGCCGCGGGGTGCTAATTGAGCCAAAGTATGAAACTGTAGTGCTGAGGAAATGTTTTCTAAAGATTTGGACTCAACAACAAAAAAGTGCAAAAGTCTTGTACTGTACAAAAGTCTTGAACCCCTGAAATTCTTCATAGTTTACATCCAACGTTCCAGACTTTCTTGTATTTTCAATGTAGTCTTTACATCTCCAGGCCTCCTGAAGGACTTTTTTTTTTGCCTCTCAATTTACCTTGTACCTTAGGAGGTTGTTAAGCCACACAGTGACCTTTGAATCATTCAAGCAGGAAATAAAACATCTAACATAATGATGAACCAATGAGAAACATGTGCAGATGATGACAGCTGATCAGGCCGGTGATTAGGATACTGGTGATGCTGAATGCTGAGTGGTTGGAACAGACGAGAGGGGAAATGAGGTCGCTGCTGAGATTGTTACATAAACAACCAAATTTTTTATTTTATCTTTACGATCTGGTACTTTGCAGAATGTGTTCCCATTTATTGAATTTAATCTACATCATTTCATTTAATAAGTAGAAACGAGGGGTGATCAAAACTTTTCCACAGCACTGTATTTTAATAATAATAATAATAATAATAATAATAATTTAAAAAGTAATTCTCAAAATCAAAACTTTTCTGACCAATGATTGACAGATGTGGGTGTTTCAACCCCCCTTTTTTCCCCACAAATGTAACTACACAATATGGCCAAAAGTATGTGGACACTTGACCATGTTTGTTAAACATCCCATTCCAGATGTTTCCTCCCTTGCTCTTATACAGAGTATAAACAAGCATACAATACATTATATTTTACTTCAATAAATATTTTTAAAAAATGTTTCTCACTGTTGATTATTTTCCGAGTAGTTTATTATTAATTTCTTCTGCACTGACTGTATTGTTACGATGCTGTTTTACAGAATGTTTCAGGTTTAATGTTCGCCGCTGTTGACATGGGATCAGTTTTACTTCCTCACTTCCTTTTCCAGTCTGATGAGCTGGATAGGGAAATGCTTCACCTCTTCACTTCCTGTCACCGCTCATCCATCTACATGAGAGGCGGCTTTGCACTTTCCAGCGCGCTCTCCCTGCTCCATTCCTCCCGTCTCCTGTCTTTCCCTCATCTTTTTTTCCTTCCTTTAGATCAGTTTCCCTAGTTCATTATTCTGTCTCACTCTCTCTCTCTCTCTCCTCTCCCATAACCCTCTCTCTTTCATTTCCTCACTCTCACTCTTCTCCTGTCTTTTATCCCTCTTCTTTAATTTTTTTCCCTCACTCCTCCATCCTCGTGATTCTTCCGTTTCCTCGCTTCCATTTTTCTTTTCACTCATTTTTATTCCTCCCACCGTTCCTCTCACTTCTTCCATCATCTTTCAGCTCCCCCTCCTGCATCCTCCTGCATTTTTCTTCCCTTCTCTCTTCACTCTGTCTTTCCCTCCTACTTTCGATTTTTTTTCTCTTCCTTTATTGTGCTTGCCTCCATCCAAATATCTTTCCTCCACACTATTAATTCCCTTCCTTTCCCTCATTGCACTCCTTTTGTCCATGCCTGTTTTTCTCCTGTTTTGTTTCTCAATATGCTCCCTTTTTATCACTGTCTTTCTCCATTCATCTCTTTTACTCCATTTCTTTTTCATTACACACTCATTCATCTCCTCTCTTTCTTCACCTCGGCTACTTCTTCCTTTTTTTTCTCCTTCTGCTTTGCTTTCTTTCCTTCCTTATTTCTCTCATCTCCTTTCCAACTTCTCGGTCTATCCATCATATCCATCATTCATTTCTCTCACCCTCTTTTGCTTTTTTTTTCTCCCTCGTCCATTTTTCTGTCTCATTTTCACATTATTTTTCATTTGTTCGTTTTTCCATTCGGTCTGCTTCACCCCTCTTCACCTTCACACTCTCCTCTTTTCCTTTATTCCTTTTCCTTATTCTCTTCTCACTTTAATGTACTGTCCTCTATCCTCTCAGTCTTCCTCTGTATTTTTATTCTCCTCTTTCTTGTCTCATTCTCTTCTATTCTTTCTTTTTCTTTTCATCACACTCTTTCTCATTTATCGTTTGGTTTTCCTTCAGCTTCACAATCTTTTATTAATTCCTTCTTTCTTTTTTCCTCCTATAGGACTCTCAACTACAACCTCTTTATTTTCATCACACTTGAAAATCTTTATTATCACAATGTTGTCTTCTTTTTTTATTCCCATTCTTCTGGTTTAATATTTCTTTCTTAAAATCTCTTTCTTTCTTTTTTCGCATGTTTATCTTCGAGAACGCTCTTCTATCTTTTCTTTCTTTCAGTCTCCTCTTTCATTTATATTTTTTATGTGCTATTGAGCCAAAGTATAAAACTGTAGTGCTGACAAAACACACACACACACACACACACACACACACACACACATTTTTTCATTAGTTTACTTCGAAAGTTTCAAACTTTCTAGTATTTTTAATGTAGTCTTGAGTTCTCCAGGCTTCCTGAAGGACTTTTTTTTGTTTTTTTTGGGTCTCATTTTAGCTCTCATTTCCAGTCCAGTCCATGTACCTGAGCAGGTTCAGAGGAATGTTCTTTGTTTGTTGAGCCACACAGTGACCTTCGAATAATTCAAGCAGGAACCAAAAAAAACATTACACTTAAGGCATGAACCGGTAAGAAACAGGTGCAGATGATGCCAGATGATTTTCAAATAGAATACGGTTCCTCTATTTTTCCTTTTATCCATATTCCTTTTTTTAAAGCTGCTATTGCTCATGTTTTCATCACACTTATGAATATAGTATACTGTATATACTGTACTTTTGTAAGTTTTTTGTATTGTAAATTATGCCTGTTCCCCCCTTCTACACTATCATTCTCAGACGGGTAAACAAAAGTAAGAATTTCATTTGCACTACATATGACAATGAATCTCTTGAATCTTGAATGATCAGACCGGTGATTAGAATATTGGAGATGCTGAATACTTTCTTTCTTTCTTTTTTCCCATTTTCACTTGCTTCATTAAATGCTCACTATGTTCCAGGACTCTCTCTCTCTCTCTCTTCTTTCTCTCTATCCTCCTTCTCATACCTTACTTACATTCTTTAATTTCTTCATTGATAATTTCTTTTCACACTCTGCTGCACTTTTGTCTATCTCAATTTCTTTTCACCCCTCTCTCCTCTCTTGTGGCTCTTCCTTTTTCTTGTTCTTGTTGCTTTCAGTGCTGATGTTTTTTCCACCTCTCTCTCTCTCTCTCTCTCTCTCTATTTCTTTCTTGGTTTTTTCCAATGTTCACTTTTTTACTTCATGCACTATCTTCCAGAACTCTCTCTTCTCTTGCTCTATCCTCCTTCTCATACCTCATACCCGGGGCAGTGGTAGCTCAGAGGGCTATTGAGTTACTGATCGAAAGGTCGGTGGTTCGAGCCCTAGCTCTAACTAGATTGCCATTGGTGGGCCCTTGAGCAAGGCCCTTAACCCTATCTGCTCCAGGGACAGTGGATCATGACAGACTGACCCTGCGCTTTAACCCAAATTACGCTGGGATACAGTATGCGAAGAAACAATTTCACTGTGCAGTAATGTACAGTATATGTGACATATAAAGACTTAATTACTTACTGTACATTGTGCTTCATCGTCACTCTGCTGCACTTTTGTCTATTTCTTTTTCTATTCATCCCTCTCTCCTCTTCTTTTTTCTTGTTCTTGTTGCTGTCAATGCTGTTTTCTGTCCACCTCTCTCTCTCTCTCTCTCTTACTTTATCCACTATTTTCCAGAACTCAATCTATCTCTCTCTATCTCTCGTTCTACCACCTTACATACATTGTCTCCCATTTCTTAATTTATATATTTAATTAATTTAATTTATTTAATTTATCACACTCTGCTGCACTTCTCTCTCTCTCTTTCTCTCTCTCTCTCTATTTCTTTTAATCTCTCTCTCCCCTGTGAGTTTCTTCCTTTTTCTTGTTCTTGTTTCTTTCAATGCTGTTTTCTGTCCACCCTCCCTCTCTCTCTCTCTCTCTCTATCTCTCTCTCTTACTTTATCCACTATTTTCCCTAACTCAATCTCTCTCTCTCTCTCTCTCTCTCTATCTATCTCTCGTTCTACCACCTTACATACATTGTCTTCCATTTCTTAATTTATATATTTAATTTATTTAATTTATCACACTCTGCTGCACTTCTCTCTCTCTCCCTCTCTTTCTCTCTCTCTCTTTCTTTTAATCTCTCTCGCTCTCCCCTGTGAGTTTCTTCCTTTTTCTTGTTCTTGTTTTCTTTCAATGCTGTTTTCTGTCCACCCCTCTCTCTCTCTCTCTCTCTCTCTCTCACACACACACACACACACACACACACACTCTCTCTCTCTCTCTGGCAGAACACCACACTGCTGTGTATTGGTTGTGGATGGTCACTTCGGTCAGATGTACTCTGTTTTGCTATGTCTGCATTTTGAACGCCTGCTGTGCAGTTGCAGCCATAAATATGTTGATGCTTAAATAATAACAACAACAACAATAACAATAATAATAACAATAATAATAATAATAATAATAATAATAACAGAGATTCAAACTCAGCACAGATTTCTCCATGCACACAGATCAGCTTGCACTTTCAGTCTCAGTCGGGTTTCATCACTAAAACGACAAACATGATCAGTAATGAATGATATGATTATGGATTAGAATAAACACACACACACACACACACACACACAGGAGGATGAGGGGGAAGAGAAACCGACCTGGCTGACAGGCGGCTCGTGCTGAGTGCCGAGTGTCGCGGTTTCGCGGGTTCTTTATCCGCTCGCGGTGGGTTTAGTTTAGACGCCTGAACATTACGGAGCTGAAATCGTCCGGTGCTGCCGAAAGGCCAGAAGGTCTGAGGTTCCGTCCACTCGGATCACCCGCCGGTCCGCCGGATCACAAACACCGAATGAGCATCAGATCAGATCCGCGCTCTCTCACACTCTCACACTCTCTCTCTCTCACACACACACACACCACACACACTCCTCTCACTCTCCTGTCCTTTCTGCTCGGCGGTGACCGCGGATTTCACACCTCGTCTCCCTCACGCGCTCGCGCCCTTCCGTTTCCCCTTCTCTCCTTTGTCAGGCAGCGTACACTACACCCCCCCCCACCACCACCACCACCACCTCCAACCACACACCCACTCCCGCCTCTACCCGTCTCTCTCTCTCTCTCTCTCTCTCTCCACCCCGCACCCGCACCGCACAGCCGCCGCCGCCGCCGCTGCTCGCGCACGTCCTCGCGCCAAAAGAAAGAAAAAAAAGAAAAAACGCCGGCGCGTGTCACCAGCGCGTGCTGTTCTTTATAACCATACTGGATGTGTGTGTTTATTTACGCTCTTACTGTACTTTAACACCCAGTCCCCGGGGTGCAGACAATTTTTTAATCTTTTGGGAAGGAAGCTGGGAGAGAACTCCAGGTGTTAAATGGAAGCAAGTTTTTTTTCTTCTTCTAAGTAATAAGTAAATAAATGTTTAAAAAAATAATAATAAATGCAATAAAGTGATAAGAATGCAAATGATAAAACTATAAGCATGATACATATAGTATGCATATACATAATAGTGTCTAAATTCTGTACATATATAGGCCTATAT